>JANHFX010023766.1:276102-301928 GCA_027560015.1 Chloroceryle amazona
CAGGCTTCTCTTCTCCAGGCTGAACAGCCCCAGGGCTCTCAGCCTTTCCTCAGCACAGAGATGTTCCAGTCCCTTCATGATGTTCATAGCCTCCACTGGACTCTCTCTGGTATTTCCCTGTCCCTCTTGAACTGGGGAGTCCAAAACTGGACACAGTACTCCAGATGTGGTCTCACTGGGGCAGAGTAGAGGGGGGAGGAGAACCTCCCTAAACCTGCTCTCCACACTCTTCTTTATGCCCCCCAGGAGACCGTTGGCCTTCCTGGCCACCAGGGCCCATTGCAGGGATGACTGCAGGGCAGCACATACCCAGCAGTACATAGCAGTTCTTCTGGATAAGTGGCCCACCTAGCTTGTCAAACTGATGTGCCTGTTGCTGCCTGCAGTCTTCTTCTCCCGGGCTCTTCATAGGCTGGTTTGCTCATGGGCTGCTATACGTGCTTCACGTGTGCGTTCGTTCCTCTGCGCCAACGAGCATTTGGTGGCAGCTTTCTGTGGGAGGAGTTCCTATGGAAACAGAACGGATATTTGGTCTCTCCAGCTTGCTCATTCAGTTTGCATTAAGTTCAAGTGGTTTAAACTTAAACTCTTAATAATGTCAGTCCCTATCTCTAAATCTACTCATGGTAGATTATCGGTGTGAAACAATATTATTGTAAATTCTTACTGTCGCTGCTGTTATGCAACGGACAACCACTTCTTTCCTTGGTTCTTCAATCTGAGAACTAATTCAGTCTTATTAATTTTTTTGCTTTTAACCATTACGATCATTAACTTTGTAGAAAAAATACACGTGTCTAGGACTGTAGTCACCTGCTAATTTCAGCAATCACTGAATGGACACATTTATTTTTCTACCGTCTCATAAATATTAAATAGAACCTTTGTTCCTTACTTTGAAGTGTTTAGAATCTGAAGTCTTGATTCGAATAATAAAAAATTCGACACCAGTTATCAATTGAAGAGTGAGCTAGAACCAAAATCCTTTGTCTGTTTTCTTTGTGAAGAGAGTATCTGGTAAATGATAATTAAGAAAAGTAGAGATAATGATTATTTGCACTATATTGTGTATGTGCAGTATCTCCTTTTGTAGCTATTTTTGAGACATCATTTATTAATATCAATAAAGTAATATTATTTGGAAGAATTTGTGTCACAATGTGATAACCTGGTACTTTGGAAACCACAGGGGTTCCATTAAGTGTCTGAAGATGAGTGCACAGTGTGTTGTTATGGATAGGATACAAAGGAAGGGGTTTTCAAAGCCAGGATAAAAAGTTCGGAGAGTGTTAGAAAATGAATTATTACTTACTTCAGGTTAACAGATTGGAGGAGTGTGGCAGGTTTGGTTTGGTTTGGTTTGTGGTGGTTTGGTTTTTTTCCAGGAAGACTGGATGTGAATCTCGCATGCAGATGGCATGTAATTGCATTGCCTGCATTGTTACTATATGGGTTTCATTACTTTTTCACAGCAACGCGCTGAGATTTAATCACCCAAGGCTAGCATTTGCTGGTAAGATGTGTGCATGTAGCGGTCTTGCTCACTGGTTAGAAAGCTTACCCCTTGCCTCATGCACTTCCTCCAGCACGGCGGCACCATATGTTCTTTACAAATCCAAACAGAAGAAGCAGAAGCACTAAATTTACCTGCAGACTAAACTGAAGCATTTTAGACAGTTAGAAAAAACCAGACCATGGTAATATTTCTGCTGCCATCTCATCCCAAACCCTTTTGGTTGTTTTTTTTTCCTCTGTTTTACCCAACACAAGTAGTTACCAAACTGAAGTTGGAGAATGCAAATTAGGGTTATCCTTTTATTGAGAACGTACTCGCTCTTTCCGACTACCGGTAAAACAAGCTATGAAATTTGCTTCATCTCCCCTGATGTTTACACAGGCGAGAAAGATTTTCCCACACTTGTGTGTATCTGTGATTTAACTACGAATGACATTGTACCTCTCTAACATTAACCCCTTAATCTAGTACATTTCTACAAATAACCACCTGTAGTCAATTCTTTATTCATAAGCCTTATCTGTTGTTACAGTATATAATCTGTGAGAATGCCCTAATTTTTATCATTCTCTAAGCCTGTCATCATGGCTGAGACAAGGCTTATCCCTCTGAGCAGATGAGATTAGTCGATCATGTTGAAATCAGAAGAGGGATTATAATGCTTGTAATACACTGAGTCAAATTAAATGCATTTTGTTTGTACATCAGAAGATCTTGTTGCTAAGGCTTTGGCGTCTTCTGCTGACTGTATAAATTGCCAATAAAACATATGAAGGCTGGGCCTGGGGATGAAAAGTCAAGCAAAAAGCAGAAACAAACCAAAGATACTTGTTTTGTTTATTCAGCCTGGTAAATAGAGGCTTAATTGCTCTGGTGTCACCATCATATTCTAAACAAGAGGGTTTTCACCAAAGACAAACTCTGATCTAAATTGCACATCACTCAATTTAATTCATCTTTGATCAACTTTAAGGGCATTTTATCTTCTGAGTAGCTTCTAGGCTCTTGGTATTTCTTCTTTTGTTCTTTTTCAGGCACTTTTCCCTTTTCCTGACTTGTCAGGATGCAGCATAAACACACATGCAATTTACTGGCTGTGATCCGTAAGGGAGGACACTGATACAGCAATTTATATCTATGTATCTGTACCTGTATCTGCACATCTATCAGAAACACAGACATAAAGTTATGAGTCAGCGAGGCAGGTAATTCTTTCTGCTACCCCAGCTGGAGCTTGTGTCTTACCAGACTGGCACAACGACAAGAGCTGTTCTTAGGAAAGAATCCATTTTCCATTAATAGCCCATTATTTTTTTATTTGAATTCCTCTGGAGAAATCATCCAAAGCTTGGATATTTATCTCAGCCTTCTCAGGGTTATCTGAAATGCAGGAGTCACAAAAGTGAGATGGAGATATCAAATGAACACCATTACTCCTGATACTTCAAGCACTTTCGGTTCCAAGTCCCATTCACAAATTTGCAATGCTAAATGCTAAAAAAAAATATAAATTATGAAAGCCAAAGGCAGGAATTATAGCTATGAATTATGTGTGCTGCATGAGTATGTCTTCCTTTTTCTGCCCTGGGGTATGAGTTGTATGTTATTTGGCTTCTAGAGACCAGAAGATGTGTTATCTAGTTGAGTTCAAATATACCCAGTTCAGAAAGGAAAATTACATCAAATGTCATGAGGAAATTTTAGTTGTGCTTGTCATAATTTAGGACAGTAAATGCAAACATTTGCCATCGAGTGGAGGAAGAAGTGTTTAAATGAAAGGAGGTGAAGCTTCTCCCAGGTTTAGAAATCCTTGTGTTTTGGTAGGTTCTGGTGGAATGCAATCCCCTGCATGCCTCTTGTAAACAAAGGCTCTTAATTATCTGAATCTCTTGGAGCCTATAATACAATCCTTGTGGAGCTGTATTAAATATGTGAGAGCTATGAGATTTCTGCATAAAGTAGCTTACGGGCAGCTTGGACCACACAGGTTTGCTTTCATCTCCAAGCTATTTTCCATATGTGAATTAGGCTGAGCTCTTGCCCTGCCACCAGCATAACACTCTAGTTGGTGACCAAATTCATCCCTTCGTGGTGATGGTATTTTTTAATTTTATTTTTTGGGGGGTGACTCAAAAGCAATAATCATGCGTGTGCCTGTTCACAGATTCCCTTCCCAGGAACTCTTCTAAGGCCTTTTGAAAGCTGATGTGCCTTATATGCCCTGGGCAGAAGTAGGGAACCTCCTGCCATCTGTGACTCGGCAGTACCTAGCCAAAATAAAAATATGGACACTCACATTAGGCTACTGTGAATTTTTGTAATGGTTTTGGTTATGTATCATTCTACCTGGAATCCCTGAGTAACACTACTGCACCATATCACGCCGCATCGCGATTATTCCTGTAATGAGACCTGCTATAGTCTGTGAGAAGTACTATGTAATACCTGAATGAAGTAAATGTTTAACTTCATACATAGTGAATAAACTCATAGACTTTACACATTTCCTTTGTTTCAGCCCGAGAAGTTAGCCAGGTACTGCAGATGATTGTGGTTTTTTCAGCTACTGATGTCTGTTTTGTGGCAGTGGTGCCCCTCTAGGAATGGGCACAACCGGAGTCACGCAGGAGGAGTCAGTGCTGAGAGAAACCTCCGTGAGCAATCCTCTTCCTCAGCTCTAGCCCTTCTTTGCCCAGTGCTGCACGGCTGTTTTTGCTGGTTCCATCTCCTTCACTGCTGCTTCTCTGTTCATACCTCTCGCTGAACTTTGTTTCAGCCTTCTGGCATTCTTCCTCCTCCTCCCCATTCCCAGTCACCTCTAGACCTTAAATGTAACCAAAATGAAAGCCTTTCTTTATTACATTCACCGTATTAAGTGAGGTTTTATTTGATACTAAAGTTGCTTTCACTGCATTCGGTGAAGTAGGTAGAAAGATGGGATTCAAGGTTTTGATCGTTGAAAAGGGGAAGACTGCTAAACTCGTGCTGGCAGGAAAAACATGATGTGTATTTCCTTCCCCCCTTTCCTATCCTGCCAAATATACGCCACATACGAGTGTATCTCCTGCCCTACAAATTGGTTTTCATTGCCATCTGTATCTATGTGCTGCGCTCATTCAAAGACCATAAAAAAGATTTCCATCATTAATCTGCAGAGGGTTTACCAGCTTTGACTGTTCATTCCTTCTTTTAGAAGTTTATGCACCAAAAGGGCTGCTATAAATTGTGTGATACAGGTCAATCTTAAAAGATGGATGAAAATAAATTTATATTAGTCCAGGCATTTATATGAATATACAGTGACCTCTTTGGCTTCATTAGTTCTGATACAGACGTGCCAGGGTATAAATCTTCACAGCACATGCGGGGTTCGTTACCTGAGGTCAAGATGATGATTCCCTCCATAATGTTTAAATATACAGTTAAGTACAGTTAACTTGGTCACAGAAAAATATACTGCAGTCCTATTCAAGAGACCAGATACTGGCCTATACCTGACCATGCACATAGTGTATAGAGCAGCTGCTCTATAGAGGTTGTTCCTCAGCACATAGTTCACACATGCCTGTGAAATATTTTGAAGAATGATGAAGCTGCTGTGCAGCAAGCCAGAATTTGGCAAGAATGAATATTACTAAATAGCCTGGTTGCTGACATAGGATGACACCGTGCTAAAGTAAAGTGCCAGGTGAGACTGGCTGGGTCTGGAGGGTCGTAGATGATTAGAAAGCACAGAGACTGAGGAAGTGATGTTTCTACTGGGCGTTTTCTGTAGGATCTGGCTGTGAAAATACTGTGTGTGTTCGTCTTGGGGAGGGAGCCACATATGAGTGTCTCGTGGAATGACCAATGGTGAGAGCAGGTAAACCCAAACGCCTACAAATTGCTATAGAAAAAAAACAACCAACAAAACAACCCCAAAATATTTCTGGCAATAAATTGCCTCTAACAAACCTGATTTTGGGGGGGTTCTGTTTGGTTGGTGGTTGTTGTGCTGTGGGTTTTTTTTTAAATTGGGTGTCCTTCACCTAGACAACGAATATTCCACTTGTTTTTGTCCAGATTCTCTCATGCCTTCAGCTCTTCTGACAGCTGCTGGTTTTGTTCATGTACGTTTGAAAATGTCACTCGAGGAAGTGTGCAGAATTGGCTGTCCTGCCCATCATACTCTCACAGTGAACAGATGGCAGAGCTCCCTGTCCTCCCCTTCCCGAGCTCTTTGAAGGCTTTGGCTGGGAGAGAAAGTTGCTCTCTACCCTCCAAAAAAATACTTTTTTGGGGGGCAAAATAGCTCAACTCCTTTTTTCTGCTGCACCGAAGCAAAGCAGGGTGTTGGGGGATCAGTTGGGAAAGGATGGGATGGGATGAATGTCTTGTACTTCTGATGCAGAGCACGTGCAAGGAGCTGTAAGTGTGACTGTTGTTGGGTGCTGTGAGGGGCTGGGGGCTCAGCAGCTTCTTCCCTGTGGTGCTTTGGCAGGCTGGAGCTGCGGGCTGCAGGAAGGAAGGATGAACCTCTGACAGGTTAATGTCACCTGGTAATATCTGAAGGGCTCTCTGTAGGTGAGCCAGGTGCTAGAGTCCAGTTCCTTCAGATGAGGCATTTTCTCGTACAGTGCAGACTATTGGCCTACGTAAATAAAACTGAAGTAGTCACTTGCAGCATCTTTTTAAACAGTTTTGTGTGGCAAGAAGCCCAAGTCACAAAGGTCCAATTTAAGTCCTAACGTCCACTTTATGGTTTGCAAGACCATGATTTTGGGCAGTGCAGAAGGTGTATAATTATTTTTCCACTTGGCTCAGGATCATAGAGAAGTCTTTCTCATGAGACTGATTTCACCTTATTTATTAATTTTATTTGTTTATTTATTCTTTATTTATTAATCTTATTTTAGGGGAAGTATTTTCCTTGGGTTTGGAATTATGTGTTCAGGTGCTTTATTCCATAACGTGCATACTGTGAACATGTGACCTTTCTAGCCCTGGGAGAAAAACCCCATTGTAATCTAGAGAAAGGATTCTGGTCTGTTTAGCAAATGGCATAACAATCTTCTCTGCTTCATCATTCGCAGCGTTTCAGTTTGACTGTTGACTGCAATGAGCTGTAGGTTTTAAAGGGATGTTCTCTATAAACAGCAAGGGAAAACCAAACTGGGTTTGTCTACCCAAACATGGCCACTAAAAGGATGTTTGCAAAGGGTTCATGTAACTCCATGGAATAACAACACTGCTTCTCTTCTTCCTCACCAGCTTGTCTGTAAATATGCTTTTAACTTTCTTAGGGAGGGAGGTACTAACACAAAAGAAAGAAACTTTAAAAATTGAAGTGCAGTTTAGTATCTTCCAAAACCAGCGCATCTTCGGGAAGAAAGGAAATGGAAACAAAAATAAATCAGTTTATAAATGTCTCTTGGTCCCATATCACTCACGTCAACAGCCACAGCTATGCTAAAGGATCCATCACTGTCATTTCTTTTAGCATGCGTCCCTCTCAGTCCTGCTGTCAAGTCTCCAGCTCGCTGATGACATTTTCCTTTGCAGTGATGGGCATTTTGAATATGCAGGAACAGCAGTAATAAAGTGTAGTATGGATTTCAAGGGGATTAGTCCAAAGCAACCATCAATAATTTCTGATCTGACAGAGGTGATAATTGAGGTAAGCTGTATAACTTGAAGATTTCAGTTTGGTTAAAATCGCCCTATTAGCTGCTTAATAGTGTTATTAGTCAAATAAATTAGGCTAGGATCTTCCAAATAACCTTGGCACTGTATATATTAAGAATGCTAAGTCCTGTACAGCATCCACTCTAACAAAGCATTACCAGCAGAGATGGCTGTCGTATCGCATAATATTCTGAAAGTGCTTGCTTTGGGGCAACAAAAGATACTCCAGATTTCAAATAACAGAGCATAAATCTGTTTTCGGATAAACAAACGACAACAAATCTGGTGGTAATTTATGATACAAATGGTAGGGAATATCAGTGACTGGTTTTTTGGATGTTTTCACTCAGAGCTATAATGACAAAGCCTCCTTTTAGCTCGCGGTCTTGCCAAACTGCTCAATTCATGCTCTCCATAGCAATATGTTTCTCCTGCACAAAGCACTAAATCAGTGTTTTCCAAGTTTGGGAACAGATTTTAGACATGGTCACTGGCCCCTTCGAAGGGTAACCGTGAAAACGGCTCTAGAGAGAGGCAGATGGTCCTAGGAGTTGATTCTATTCCTGCTGAAATCAGCCACAAAAATCTATTCTAACGTGATCCCTCAGCACCGTGTGCTTCGTATCTCGCAAGAGGCGTGTTCAGTACTGTTCAGTATCTGACCCGGTATCTTAATAGTCTAAGGAGAATTGAACATTAAAAATGCATATGCTTTGTGATGAACTATAATATGTTTTAAAAGAAGCTTTTAGACTGTTTCCTCTTCCCTTAAAAAAGCCCCTGCAGCATAATGATAACTTGTGGAGGTGGTTTGGAATAGAGGAAAAGATTGTCATGCAAACCATAAAAACAAAACAGAAAACCAAACACTTGGTGGAAATGAATGTTCATACCCAACATCAGAAAGCATCTGTATGTTAGCTGTGCAAAGAATAAACGTGTGCTGCCTTCCTAAGAATACAACAGGGTCTGTTTACAGATAAAAGAAGGAGAATTACATTTTACATCTGAGTTTCATATTATGCAGCCAACTACAAAAATATATACATTAGAGATCGTAAGGCTTCGTTTGTGTATTTGCATAACCCACTGAGAACGGCGGTAGTTTTCTTCCAGTCTTTACTTAACGATGGCTACACGAGCACTCTGAATGTAAAACTCTGTACTGTATGTAAAGTGAGGTGCGTGCTTTTACCGCTTGTCAAAACAATCCTGAAATCCCATTTTCCTTTAATAAAGTATAGTTTTGTCCTCCAGATGTATGCTTGAATAAGATGTCATAGTCTGTTTTTGTTCGGGATTGCACCCTGCTGATGTTCTTAGGCAGCAAGAAAATTACCTTATTGAAACATATTGCTGGTAGTGACTATAGTGCCAAATTTTGCATTGGTATTACACACATGACATATTCAGAGACCTTTGAGTAAGACCATGAATATCAAGTGATTGAAAAGATTATACAGGTTTTTTTCTTCGGGTATAAAAGGTTGTGGTTCTGGATGAGTGTCTCTCAGATCAATATAATTATGTTATAAAATCACGTAACAAAATAGTTACTTTGCAGCCTTTCACACTTGCCTGATTTCATACTAATTTTATTCGGAGTGGAATTATTTTCCTCGCATTAGTTGCATGGGTGCTGGTTTAGAGGAGTGGGGGATGTTTTTAAAACGGGTGCATAATTGTAGGCCCTCTGCTAGTATCTGAGTATCCAGGTATGAAATAAGTGCCTTCGAACTTTTGCTTGCCTAGAGAAAAGATACGTACGGTTAAATTACAGTCGTGGAGTAACATAGCTGAATATTTGCACAAAAACAAAGGCACAAAATTTACATATATGTGCACCCAAATTCTGTGTGCCTGCATGCACACTGGAAGGGACGTGCTCTTTCTGAAGCACATATAAACATTTTAAGAGTGCATATGTTCATACTAAAATGAGGTAGTATAGAGGTCTAGTTCACTTTGGGTAAAAATCCCTGAATTTCTGGCTGTAGCAGGTGTTTGGAAGCTGCAAGCAGTGTGATAATATTAAAAATTCATGATATCTGGGTTAAAAGTGTTATTTGAATGTTGTATTTTTCCCTTCGACCAATTTAGTTATGCATGCGCTAGTTTTGTGACCCTACAGAGTGATAACTCACTGCCAAAAATCATCAGAGGCAACAATTTGGCTGGCCTGGTTGGCAAAACACTGCCAATCTAGGAAGCAAAGTTATGATAGTAACTCCTGCTGGTCACTGGAGTGGCATCAGAGAGAGAAAGATACAATAAGAGAAAAGGGAATTATAGAGGCATTTAGAAAAAGTCGAAAATAAAATGGGTAAAATCAGATCTAGTTGCAGAAAAAAGGATAAAGTACTGGCCAGAGTGGTTCCCGTTAATGTGTCACCTGCTAGAGAAGCAAGTAAAGCCATCAGGAATGCCTGATGTTTCCACCGGCTTCTCTTCTGTTAAGAGTTGAACTCTTGACAAGTAATCCCTCCTAACACCGCAAAGAAATCATTCCATACAACACCCATCTAACCCCAGCTTGCATTTATCAAGAGATAGGTGAGTACCCATAATCCCACTTTGGGCTGCTCTAAAATTTGGAAAAGGGGTTGAAACAGAGTCCAAAACTTGCCAAAGGGCTCTTTGTGGCTTTGGATCCCTCAGGTTAGGCACCTGCTAGAACTTGCCTGCTATCTAAACCCAAACTGTCCCCTCGGATATGTAATCTGGCTCAGCCTCTGACAACTACTGGAGATGCTCCAGGTCGTTGTCTCCTAGCAGCCTTCCAACCGGGCCGAGGCATGCAGAGCAGTGAGGGCATCTGAGAATAAAACCTGTGGATAAACAGGAGTTTATGGAATGCTTTTCCATGATGTGTCCAAACCTGACTCAGTGCCCCAGGAAATGCTTTCCATAGCTTCCTTGCTGTATGCAGGCTGCAAAGCCAGGAGAAAGGACAAGATAGCCTTTGATTATTTTTTGTTGGGTTTTTTTGAGAGTTATAACACTGCCAACTATCTCCGTGGCTTTCTGGGTTTTCCTCTCTGAACAGTTGCATGTATTCCCATTACAGTACTCGTGTGTTTCAAAGCACTAAATTATACAGAATTTATGGAACAAGGCATCCCCTCATTTATTCACTCATCACCTAACACGTGTCGTCAAACGGACGTAGCAGATAAAAAGTTAAGACTCAGATGAGAGTCTGAAGGTGAGGCACTGGAACAAGCTGCCCAGAGAAGCTGTGGATGCCCCATCCCTGGAAGTGTTCAAGGCCAGGCTGGATGGGGCTCTGAGCATCCTGCTCTGGTGGGAGGTGTCCCTGCCATGGCTGGGGGGTTGGAACGAGCTGGTCTTTAAGATCCCTTCCAACAGAAACCATTCTGTGATTCTATGCAGAGTGGGCTAGAGAGATTAAATATAGTCTATTGTGGCCTCTTCCAAGCGTAGGGAATTGTAGAGGTACAACTCCTCATTTAGTGGAATCCATTTGTAAGCTTTGTAGTATTTTGTCTAAAAAGCACCGAGCTTCAGCAAACTGCAGTTTCTGTGCTGATCTTTGCTCTTTCATTTGGATGTGGAGTATCCTTTAGCTGTCTCCTACGTCTGTGTGTCTGAACTCCAAGATGTATGCTAACGTATGCAGTGTGGGGAATAAACACGATATGAGAGACCTTGCAGGGCCTCGATCTGCTGGGAACCCTGCAGATGTGGTAGAACGCCTCCCATGACCGGGGTGCTGCAATGGGAGGGATTCTGGCTTTTGAGGAAGGACAGGATGCGTGATGGGAAGATGAGGAGGAAAGTGTGAGAGCAGCTAGAGTGCATGGAGCTCTGCCTGGGGATGAAGCTAAAGGAGAGTTCACGGGTTAGAATTAAGAAGAGGATAAGTAAAGGGGACATTATAGTGGGTGTCTGCTGTAGTCTGCCTGACCAAGAGGAATGAGTGGATCAGTCCATCTACAGACAGATAAGACCAACCTCACACTCACAGGGGGACCTTCATCACTCTGATACCTGCTGAAGGGACAATGCAGTAAGTCATAAGAATCTAGGGGAGTCCTGGACTGCACTGATGATGCCATCATCCTCTGAGTGATGGGAGAAGCCATTGAGCAGATGTGCCCTGCTGGACCTCGTACTCACTAAAAAGGAAGAGCCCATTAGGGATGTGAAGGTCAAACACAACCTTGTCTGCAGTGACCGTGAGCTTGTGGAGTTCAGTACCCTGAGGGCAGGGAGGAGGATACAAAGTAGGCTTACAACATTGGACTTCAGCAGAGCAGACTTTGGCCTCTTCAAAAATCTGCATGGAAGAGTCTCTTGGAATAAGACTCTTGGAATAAGGCTTTTCCCTGAAGGGAAAAGGAGCCCATGGAGGTTGGTTAATATTCAGGGATCCTCTCCTACAAGCTCAAGAGATTTCCATCCCAACAAACAGAAAATTGGCCAAAAAAGCCAGAAGGCCTGACTGGATGAACAAGGATCTCCTGTCCAAAATGAGACACAAAAAGGAAGCACGCAGAGGGTACAAGCAAAGATGGGTAACCTGGGAGGAATACAGAAATGTTGTCTGAGCACCCAGGGAGGAAGTTAAGAAAGCTAAAGGCCAAATGAAGTTGAGTCTGGCCAGGCATGTAAAAGACAAGAAGGGCTTCTGAAAGTATCACAGATTGTTAGGGGTTGGTAGGGACCCCTCGAGATCATCGAGTCCAACCCCCTTGCCAGAGCAGGGCAGAACTAGAGCAGATCACTCCAAGATGCATCCAGACAGGGCTTGAAAGTAAATAAGCTACAAAAGGGACACTAGGGAAAATGTGGGCCTATTGCTTGGGAGTCCTGGTGGAACCCAAGTTGACCACGAGCCAACAACATGCTCCTGCAGCAAAGAAGGTTAATGGTGTCCCGAGCTTCATTAGCCAAAGTGTTGGCCGAAGCTGAAGAGGGAGGTGGTCTTTCTTTGCACTGCACTGGTGAGGCCACATCTGAACTTTCAGAAGATCTTTCAGAAGAGGAAAAGAAGCAGAACAATAGACTGGCTTGGTCAGAGCAGAGGCTCATCTCTGGCCTTCAGCCATGACCACGTGAAGTTTGAATGAAAAGGAGAATGTCCAGGAGCCTGCCTACATCACACTGGGAAGCAGTAAAGGGCAAAATGGACTGGTCATTTGTCCTGTCTATGTTCACGGGTGATGAGACGATGACCTTGGAGCACTTTAGAAGGAAATGCCACCAGGATTACCACACAACCAGATCTGAGAAGGGTGAGGGCATTTTGGAACTACCATCACTTCCTTAGAAAGGCCTCTGGTGGGGGCAGGAATTCAGGCAAGGATCAGTGCTTCAGAAGCAGTGATCTTCTCTTTCCTCTTCTATGCTTTCCCAAAATCCCCATTTCCCCAAATTCTGTCTTGAGCGTAAGGCCAAGGGAGACCTGGTGGCACATCCTTCTGCGTAGTATAGGCCATAAAGTCCTCCCACCTGGTAAACCTCTGTGCCAAACCAGGAACTCAAGCTTACACTGACATTTTGTACAGGACCAGCTTTTTGCCTTTGGAACTACTGTTGTAGACTAACAACATCCATGTAGCCTGATAATAAGGCACAAATATCTAGGGCACTGATTTAAGCAAGACTTTGGCTGCATGTAGAGACCCTACAAGTTCCCAGACTGACTCATTCTTTGCTCCCTGTTTTATCTAGTCTGAGATCCTGCCTTCACTGTAACTTGTTGTCCCTACATTTTTACAGCAGTCATTTCTTTTTGGTTAACCAGTGGGTGGTGTGGGGCAAAATACAGTGTCTGCACCACTTGGTGTGAGGAGATCAATGTGACAACCTTTAGTGGTGGTGGCTCAAATACCTCACAGGTTCTGTGGAGCAGCCTGAGTTTGCTTCATGATCCTACGTGCTGGGCTAGCCTGTCATTTTTATGTCATTGTCACACACACATTTTCTTTCCCCGACTGTTGTTCCTCCAGGCTGCTCAGAGAGGCACTTCCTTGCTATGTAGTATTTGTGGCCAGCAAAAACTTAACAAAATCATTGTTTCCCAGCATTGTGCTTCCAAACCCCACCTGGATCTGTTGCTGTGTGGGCTGCCCTGGGTGACCCTGCTCTGGCAGGGGGGTTGGACTCGGTGTTCTCCAGCGGTCCTTCCCAACCCTGAGCATTCTGTGATTCCTGTGCTGTTAGGTGGCCACTTGGTGACAAAGCTTTCCCCATCACGCTTCCTGCTTCTGTAGAAGTGGAAACGATTCCTTTAAATGTCCTCACCTTATAAAAGTAGATAACTTCACTGTATTTATGTCCCTTGTAAATAGGTGAGTCACTTGGTAATATCAACATTGTGCATTTATTAATCCATTACATTCATGTTATATAAAGTTCAGTTCCTTCTCACTTCCTGTGCAGCAAGGAGATCAATGCAGTACATGACAATTTTATTACATCAGTGTATTAATTTCCTTTATAAAAGTAAATCACTGTAGTAGATTCTCTCTGCCTCCCCTCCCAATATACCCATAGATCACTGCACGATGTTAACTCCCTGCATAAAGAAAGACTCTATCATTTTGCTCACGTACTCTACAGGTAAATGTGAAAATATTCCTCTTTACGATCGGTCTGTATGTGGTATTTTATTCCGTGCCAGTCCATTCAGGGGCTAACGTGGCAGTGGAATGTGCTTAGCTCTTGGATAGTGATTCTCTGCAGGTGGTTTTAGCAGGACTTTGGACATGACATACGTGTACACACTGCAGCTCCTCTCCCTTTCCCCGTGCTTTTGCTGCCTTTCTTCTCTTTTTATTGTATTTTTTTAATAACGATTTCTTTTTTTTTTTAATTCTCCTTAACTCTCCCTCGCCAGTTGCCAGCTTTCTGTTTGCTTGCTTGCTTTTGTTCTTCTCGCAGTTTTGCTGAGAATTTAAATGAGGGGTGAGAAGAACAGCAGAAATGGGGATCTGGACCTGCAAAATCCCTTTCCTACCATCCCTGAGCCAGCCTTTCATTTTCATTGAAATTCCCTGTCCTGTTTGAGTTATATGACTCTTGTCTTTTCTTTCTACCTCTCTGCCTGCTTCTCCAAGCCTTCTTTAAGCTCAGTCCAGTACAAGTAAACTCCTAAATGCAGATTTTTGTTACGTAGAGCTGGATCTGACTTAATGTAGATAGATTAAATGTATTTCTCATCCTTTTGCACAATCATAGAGCATCCTAATGCTACGACTTAAGGGGAGTCACAAACTCTCATCTGGTTTCAAATCAGAGTAAGGTGATGTAAAACCTCTACTTAATTCTGGAAGGAAAGAGAGAGATGTTTAACCATTTCAACAAGGACTAACAGCACCAAAGGAGTTACATCCACAAAAGGGTTAAAAGTAAGCAACCAAAAGAAAGCATCAAAATCAAGAAACCAAATAAACCCCCCAGTCCTTGCATGCCTCCCAAGGGCTGCACACAGTCTGCCCAGGATTTGCTTTTATCCCAAGTTTACTACGTGCTCCCTCGTGTCTCCTTCCTGCTCCGTGGAAGGTCATATGGCAGCGTGATTCCATCTCTGCAGTCTCTCTCTCCTCCAAGTTTAGGTCCAATGATTTCAGCATGTTTCAGACACACTTTGTCCTGAATTTTCTGAGATCTGAGGAACTGTAATATTTGCATTTGTTTGTATTTTTTGAAGCTGTCAGGGCAAGGTTTGCTCTGTCGCAAATTCTTCCAGCATTTCCAGTACAAATTCGAACTACGCTTTTGGTGATTACAAGGTGAAAGTTACAGTCGCTGGCACTGTATTTGGTTTAGCTTTGTTTGCACTGTTGCAGTTTGACAATGTGATATTTCTACACCTGAAATTCTGACTACCCTTCTATTTGTTCCGTTTTTATACTGTTTTGTTAGCAGTCCCTCACGGGTTGAAGTAAAAGGTACCAAATTAGCCTTTGATTCTCTTCAGACAAGTACCACAGAGTCTGAGGACGAGGAATTTATTCATGGGAAGGCATTTGTCATACCAGTTAAACTTTTAAACTGCTTTGCAGCAGTATTGATGAAATTGCACTGAAACTGGGAAGGGTTTTTTTCTGATTTCTTTCCTTTAAAGCCTTTTTAATGCATATGGAATCAACAGGCAACATATGGAAAGCCAGAAGCATTCCTGTCCCTTTATCCTTCTAACAAGGCAGTGGGTATAGAAGAGGGTCCTAAACAGCACTGCAAGCCTGATACCTGGTCTGTTTCTCTAACTGTTTGCAACTGATTATTTTTTAAGTAGCCACTTCTGTTGGTGAGTAATCTCTGCCTTCATGTTCATACCATGACAAAACAAACCAACAAACAAATAAAACCCGCCAAGAAATGTGGTCAGGAACCCCACCTGGGGTTTTGCAGGTTTTTTTTTAGCCGAGTGATCTGCCTCGTGCTGTATTTTCCAAGTAGCATTCAGCCTAATTCGTGTAGACACCAAGTTATCCGCTCAGTGCAGAGAGAGGAAAAGTAGCTGAGCTGTCCCTGCAAGTGACAGGAGAGCGCTCGTGTGCAAGGTGTGCAGAAGTGCCACGTGGGACTCGGAGCCCCCAAAAGCCACCGCACCCCCGACCTGGAGCCCCCGGTCTGCATGCAGTGGAACCCCCATCCACGTGCAGCACGAAAGGGAGCAAAGAGAGGAAGGTGGAAAACCGCAAACGAGGGTCCGCGTGGCTTTGTCTGGAGAGGGAGTTAAAAAAACCAACAAACAGAAACCAACAACCTCCAAAAGACAAACATTCTACTAAAAAACTACAAGGCAAGTTCAAGCATTGGGGCCCTCACAGTAGGAAACTGGTCACATGGGTAACATCATGAAATTTTACTGCAAAATATCCTTTTTTTTTTCTTATTTGAAAAGACAAATTATTAGCATTTTTAAACAATTTCAATATGTTTAATGGCTGAAAGTTAAGCTCAAACTGTTCCGCTTACTGAATAAAGTGCTAGGTCTGTAAACAGGAATCTTAAGTTACCCCAAGAGTACACTCATTTTAAATTTTACTTGAAAGCGGGATGTACGTTTATTACAATTTCAAACAAAATGCTAATGCCATTAAACAAATGAGGTTTAGGCAAATTAACTGCATTTTAATATTCTGAAAGCCTATGATATAGGACATTGTGTTACGAAACATTGGCTAGAAGTATCAGTTGCAAGTGGGATTTTCATTGCTGTGAATCTCAGGAGAATATTTGTAATTAGTATCATTTGCCTAATACTTCAGGTTAATTAGAATATTTAATTGAATAGCTGTAATCTTCAGAGATGACTATATTATGATCAAATTAGTACCATCACAGCACACGCTGATCACTGCTGCAGCCTGCCTCACTTCTGCTAGCTATTCAGCCCTCTGGAGCGTTCAGCAACATAAGAAAAAATCTGTTTCTTACACTTTTGAATTTTAATGATCCATTTGAACTCTGCCATCAACATTTAATTATTCCAGAAAAAAAAAAGTCCCAACCATGGCTCCCATATGGCATGTTGGCAAATAGACTTGCCCACATTGGAGTCTGCACCTCTCCAGCAGATCTGTGAAGAGATTTAGCTTTTTTTTTTTCATTGCAAGAAGGCCTTTTTTAATAGTGTTTGCAAATACAGACCATATGAAGCTTCACAGAAAAGGTTACTAGGATACTATTGAAACACTATTAGGAACAGATGAATTGATTTTGAGAATGTTACAATGGATTTAATCCTGTAATGTCTACTACTGGACTTTTGTATTGTGTCCAAAAGGTTTGAAGGAGTCAGGTGCCTCTGTAACTAAACCTTGTTAGCTAGAAATGCAATTAATTTCAGGGGGAGTGGGGGGGGAAAGGGTAAAGGAGGAGAGGTGCAGTGGCTGGAGTGTGCATACTGAAGTCATCGCAGCCAAATCACAGATGCTGAGTTCCTCACCTCACCGGTTGCTGATGGTTCCTTTGCTATAAATACACATATTTAGCAGCTGCAGATATTCTAGGGGTTAAACATTCGCCGCTGGGGAAGCACGAGGGTCAAAATCCTGTTGCACTAACCTAGCAAGACCTCAGCGCCCGGTTCCTCTTTCACCACGTAAGGGTATCCCGACAGAAAAAATGTCAAGAGAGTAAGCTGGGCAGGCTACAAAGGACATTGTTTACACAGAGGGGTCCCAGGGCTCAGAAAAGCTTTCCCCTTTCTCCTCCCCCCCGCCGCCATCCCCAAGCTGCCTCAGGATATGCAGCTTAAGAGGTCAGCTCTGTCCCGTTCTGTCCAGCGGTGATGTAAAAACTGATAATAGCTTTACAATTCAGAACGTTCTGTTGAAACTGCTGCTGGGCTGCAAATTTGTCCAAACCGAATGATTATTATCCCTGGGGAAGGGGGTGGGGAGGAGGGAGAGAGAGCAATTTTAAGGGAAATGCTCTAAGCTGCTGCCTGCAAGTGAAGAGGAGACATAGCTCCAGTTTTCCATTTGACAGAAGCACACTGCTAACTTACACCTCTTTGTGCAGACATCCAGTGTGGGATGGAGAGCTAAAAAGACTCAAAGCTCACATCACAAACGTTGCCGTCCGACAAAAAAAAAATAAAACTGACAAAAGCTTCCCAGTTCTTTGTGGGACCATCTCACCTGTTGACACGTGAGTGCAGAAAAGCAGCTTAGAAGCGTGCCGGGGATCGAAGATGTAGCCAAGGCAGTGTGACCAAATCCTGCAGGAAAAGTTCATCCCTTTCAGCAGGTAGGCAGGTAAAATGAACACAGTCACTTCCATTAAAAACAAACCAGAAAGGATTTTCCAGAATGCTTTTTGAAAACACTCTCCATTCTGGGAAGGAGCACATCTTGGCTTTGAAATTTGGAATGGATTTTGTTTTACTTTAAGCACCACACTTGATATATTTTTTAATGCATTTATAAAATTTAGTTAAGCACTAACAAATAGCCCTCTCTATATTGACAAATTGCACGAAATGCAAAGATGTTCCATTTCCTTTTGAAAACAGTTACATTTCTCATCCCCTCTCAGAAAATTTGCCTGGCTTCGTTTGCTGTGAGGTATGAAAATCCTTGAACCAGGGGGAGTTTAGCATTCCGTTAGAATTATGTTGCTCACCTTAGGAGTCCAATAGATGTTTCATTCAAACTCCGTGGAAATCAATGAGGTAAAAAA
Organism: Chloroceryle amazona; assembly: GCA_027560015.1. NCBI lineage: Eukaryota > Metazoa > Chordata > Aves > Coraciiformes > Cerylidae > Chloroceryle > Chloroceryle amazona. The sequence goes on from JANHFX010023766.1 coordinate 294,446, forward strand.
AGGCCGTCCTGTCAAATCATAGCCATGAAAATGAAAATTATAAAAGCTCCAAATCCTAGGTTTGAAAATGAACATTAAGATTTTACTCACCCCTTTTATGTTTGATCTTTAAAAGCTAAGCAAGGAAAAATGTCTGATTTTCATAACTGGAAAAGCTTTCTGTCTGGGCTAAATTTGTCGTGTCGTAAATAATGACAATAATATTAGTCAGACACTAATATAGTATTAGACAATAATACACTCTTCTGCAAAATTAAAATACATTGCAACAAGGCAAAGAAAGAAGTTGTAATCCTAGGATGAATGCCTTATCAGCTAAGCTTTTCTTTTTATCCACCTCCCAAATGATGATTTAATGCCCATTAATATCCATATGCAGTTTAAAAAGCACCTTGAGAATTCACTTTAATGGCTACTGTACTGCATAATTGTGGGCTCTCTTGTAGGAAAGCTTGCAAAATTGCTGATTACAGGAAGAGATGAGGAGTGTTGTAAGTACTCAGACCTATATATTGTGCTGCCATGAAAACTGATCTTAAAACCTCCTTGCAAAACCTGTTTCATGTTCTGGATCTAATGCTGCATTATTTTTTTCTTTTCTTTTAATATATATGTATCTTAAAATATAGATTTACTTCTGCCTTTTACAAGCATCTGCTACCAGCAGCTATAAGCAATCATTAATCTTGAATAGCAGCATTGTGATGTACTGTTTCCTTCACAGAGGTGCTCCCTGCACATGAAAAACTCCTTTAGAATTAAAAAATCTGCTTCACTAATTGTAGAACAAATTTTCAACAGCCCTCTTTGAGAATCCCAGCTCTAAGTATTCTCCCATCTATTAAACAGATGGCAGATAAGATTGTAAACATATTTGCTTCATATTGAATAGATAGTTTCTGGCATAATACTAATTAACAAATTAAATGACTGACTTTCTGCATCACATTAGAGTTAAAACCACTTTGTAAGTTTGTCTTTGGTAGTTATTTACTTTGACAATAGTGTGCAGTGAAAAACTGTTAAATGTTTTCTTAGCAACATTATGCATTCAGTAGTTTTCTTTTTTTAAAACTCTATATTTTATTATAATTCATTTGACTTTCATTACAGTCACTCATTACAAAATGTATGTGCATTTAATCCATTTCCAAGGGCTGCATATTTTTCCAATCCCATTCTGTATCACGACGATAATGTCTTTGGTCTACGCAAGTATGCATGAAATTTAGGCATTGTCTTTACTCATTTTCTGATAGTTTAACATGGACTGTTCTGAAAGGAGGAAAGCTAACAAAATGCTAACAGTGGCAAATAAGAATATGGAGAAGATTTAATTTTCCTTCCTATAAAGAATTTGCATTGTGACTATCTGGTTTATTTTAAGTACAAATAGGATCATCTCTCTGATGACGGCACGCTACGCTACCATCTGAGATGAATTCATATCTTCTTTGTTCTCCTCATTAATTCCTACAGAGAGCTGGTCACACTAGAAATTCTAATTCCAAATTTCCTTTCCACGAGGCTATCATCAAAGCAGAGAAAACAACTTCATTTCTCTTTTTGGTTTTGGATATATTAGCCTAAAGAAAAAAAAAAGAGTTCCCTTTCCAGACCAAACTTATCATCTGGTGGTGAAAACAGAATTTTCTTGGTTGTAAATATCCACAAAATGGTTGCAGAACTGATAAAAGAATGGCAGAGTGGAAACTTTCTTTCAGATGAAATTGCTGATGTTTCTGAACAGAAGAAACCAAATACCTGAAACAAAATATTACATTTTAAATATTACATTTTAAAACTTCGGAACTCACAATAAAATTTCCTTGAGAACACAGCTGTAAATGCTGGAACGGGTCAAAGTCATTTCATTTTCTTTAGAGGTATAATAAAAGTAAACAGTGATATGAATAAGGTGATTAATTCATATGTGTTACAGCTGATGCCCGATGTTATTCAAAGATGAAAATACACCATAGGAGGCAAAGATGATAGACACCTCTTCCCCCTGCTCTCCCTCCCCTCTCCACAGCAGCCAGCAGTAGAAAAACCATTGGTTTTTTTTTCCAAATAATCAGAGGTCGTTTGTAGTGGTGTTGAAAAGCATTTATCCTTTAAATCCCAAACTTCTTGCAGGAAAGGCTTTGTATCATTTAAAGAAAAATTAAACAAACAGGCATAGAACTGGGAGAAGGCTTTGAAATTATGAGGGTCGTTTTATAGGTGTCATTTTGGAAAATGAAACTACCTGTTTTGCCATGTAAGTGCAGTTAAAATATTCATGAAAATGGCCAAAATGAAAGCGAAACTTCTGAAAATGATTGGAAAACAATGTTCAAGTCGGGTATTCTCTACATGTAACTCTTTTTCATGAGCATGATTTGAGCTCTCCCTACCACACGGTATATCCACGCTGAGAGGTCTAATTTAGCAATATGATTCTGTCATGACCATGTCATTTTTTGTCATTTTAAGAATTCAGTTTCTTATCCTGTCTGGGAATCACAAACCACTGAAATCTGAGCAAGCCTCACACACCAAAACCCTGTTTTCTCCTTTGCTGTGGCAGTTAGTTATATTACAGGCAATAGTATTGCATATTTCATGTGAATATTTCTGATTATTTCACCTTATATTTAATAATCCAGTTGTTCTAAGTACATTGGGCTGCATTTTGAGTTTTAGAGTTATCTTTGTTCTTTTCTGTGCCATGCTATGGAAACTAAAAGCTGACACGTCTCAAGCAGGGCAATAGTTTTAGCCAAACATCTCCCAGTTCAATAACTAGCCCTGGTTTCTGATACACAGTCAGGTGGGAGATCAGCTAAATGCTCCCAGGAATAACCACAAATTTATTCCCTAGACCTACAGCTCTGATTTTGCTGTCGTTGGGCTGCAATTAAGTGTTGTGAGTCATCCTATTTGACTTTCCTCCTGGAAAAGAAACCAAGCACGTGCGTATTTCTCCTGTAGTTTATGACATAGAATTCATTGGCTTATCCACCGAATCAATAGAGCTTTTCTGAAAAATGATGAAGCATTGGGGTTCAGCTCCTTTACATTTCCTGATGAAATCAGGAGAAAAGAAAAAAAGAAAAGAAATCATTTCACCTGGCTGCGCTACAAATTGAAAGCCATTAGGAAGCTTCATAATTGTGCGGGGTGGTGTGGCTGTAGCAGTGACATGGCATACAGAGGGTGGCACCGTTGCAGAGATGCTGTCTGAAGTCTCAGAGGTGTTTTAGGTGTGTTGAGAGAGCACTCAGGTTGAATTTAGCAGCAGTCCTCCTCTTATTCCAGGCTACTGAACTTCCGTACAATTGCGTGGCAGTGGAACTCCATGGCTCCTGATTCTGGAGCTGCACTGGGTGTAGCTCATCCCTGCCTGTTCTCCAGGCAGGTAGGTTGATGCAGACTGGAGTCTACTTTGGAAATACAAAACCACAAGCTAATTTGAACATGTTCTTTTTTACCCTGTATTGCCTTAACCTCCCTCCCCCCCAGCTTCTTGAGGGGCATCAGAGGTACCTTATGGCAGTTCAGAATGAAATGCTCCAGGTCTGAACAGTTTTGAGTGAAAAAAATAACTTACATTTTGATCTTGAAGAATAATGTAGGTTGGGAACCTAAATTCCTGCATGTGTGGAGATGTCTGGTCCACCCTCTCGCTCAAACCAGGGCTAAAACTTCCAGGTTATATCTTGTTTGCAATGGCCTCATGCAATGAAATTTTGAGCTTGCACAACTTGTGAGGACAACGTGTGGCATTGCTTAACCCCCCTCACAGTGTAAAATTGTGTCCTTAGGTCTCAATGGAATTTCCCTTCTGCAACTGCCTTGAGTTGCTGACTGTACTTCTGCTAATGCAGCCCAGTATGTTATGGGCCTCTTCCCTGCCCTGGGAAAAGAAAGTCCCACCCTCCACTTATCCACTACTTTCCTTTATCTGGGGCCTTTTATGATGTTTCTGAGGGTGGGTTTTGTCCTGTTGCACAGATCATCATCACTATCAACCAGACTCCAATTATACTCCAAATCATTGGCCAATACCTTTTGATCCTGACAGCTGAGCCACCTTTCCATGCCCCTACGGCCTTCTACCTCCCCAGCTGAGCTAGAAGGAGACTGTTCCAAAGCTAAATTCAATATAAACAACCCCTTTCCTTCGCTTACCAACAGATCCAGTCAGAGGAGGCAACCAGATTGGTCAAGTACCATTTGTCTGTGCTAACAAATGCTGACTGTTCCTTGTCGTTCTTTGTCCTTCGGGTGCCTAAACACAGCTGTCATGAGGACTTCTTCCATAATCTTTCCAGTACTAATAATTTATGGTCTTCCATTCCCTGGATTTGCCTTTCTGCCTTAAAGGTGGATGTAACATTGACCTTTTTCCTGCTACAATCCGCAGCCTTTCAGTAATGATGGAGAATAGCTTTACAGTGACATTGGGAAGGGGCCTCAGCACTCAGCATCTCAGCCAGTCCTGTGGGTATGTCCAGTTTACAGAGTAGTCCCAAACTTGGTCATCCTCTACTGTAGGTAGAACTACTGTTCTCTCATCCTCTACTGTTCTCTCTCGAACTCTGCCACTAGAAACGTGGAGGCCTAACAGCAGATGCACCATCCCAAGGCACTGAAGAACTTTCAGGGGTTTTTTCATCACTTTAGGGACTCTCTGCATCCTTTAGTGGGCCCATGTTTTCTTTAGTCTCCTGTTGTACCTAAAGGATTCCACACGGTTTCCAGTTGCAGTTCCTCCTGCGTAGCCCATCCCCACTTCTGCCATCCATACACACCCACTCGCATCTGAGCTCAGCCAGGATCCGTGGTTCTGAATAAAAAACACTACGTAGACTAAAAGAAGAAAAGAAACAGGATAAAAGGATTTTTTAAAGTAGCTTAAGTCTTTTCAGTCTCCCTTCTGCAGTTTTCAGGTGCCAGTTTGAAGCCTTTGCTAAGTCTTAGTTTGGTCAATGCAATTTGCTCTGTCTCACTCAAAGTAATCATTTGTTTGCACCTTTTAAGATAAGGTTAGTCAATCAGAAAAACTGAATTTAGGTTTTATCAAACATTTCTAAGACGTGGACTAGAAAGACCAGGTGGGAAAGGTAGCACAGAACTTAAGCAGAAATTCCTTTCTTCTATGGGTTATGTGTACGTGTTCAGAGCGAATTCAAAACTCTGTATAGCCTGTGTAAGTCTGTATGAGCTTATAATATACAAAAGGAAAAGGCTGATGTGTGGCTGAAGAAAAATGAAAGAGAAATTCCTGTTATGAGTCAAAATACGTCTCCTAGCAGTCTGTCCTCCTACCTTTTTTTTCTCATTTTGCTTGCAGTTTATTTTTATGTTCTCAGTTATGACTGGGGGCTTGTACAAAATGATGTAAAACTCAGGTGCTGGATTACTAACGTTGTGGAGTACAAACTGTTCTACATCAGATGGAAGTGACTCAGATGACTTGTTGTGTACCTTATTCCCACTATGAGTAGCATTTGACATACAAAGAGAAGGTCTTTGAGTTGCTTGGATGTGGAGTAGCATTTTCCTCAACTGTCTGATCATGTACTGCTCTTCCTACAAGACCTAGAAGGAATGAGCAGTGCTCAGGTAATGAGAAGATAACTTACTAGGTTAATTCCCTGTCTGGACACATCTCCCAGCATACATCTCCCCCGAGGACAGAGTTACTTACTACCTCTGGGGATTTTCTCGTAGCAGTGGTGTAAGAATTGTTCTCTGAGATTCATTACCCTCACGTGAGACACGTGGTTCTTCATTATTTCCATTCTACGCATAGATGGTTGTTGGTGGGCAAGATTATTGTCAGGTTTTGCATCTTGATTTAAGATGCAGAACACCTGAACTTATCAGTTCTAGGCACTGCTGTATTCAAGTCCTATTAGTCACAGTTTCAGGTTGTCCTCTGAAAGGAAGGACAATGCCTTTAACATTGCCTTGGAAAATATATTTCAAGTGACTTGGCTTCATGTGGAAGCTGTAGCAGCAGCAGAGTCTTGTCCTGTATGATAGCACTCAGTTTACTGATGAGAGCTGGGAATCTCATCTAGAAAGAGCAGAGGTGAGAAGACAGCCTTTTTCCATCATGATCTCTGGATTCAGAAGGCCAAGGTCCAGCAGAGTGAGCAATTAATGGCTGCACCAAGTTCTCGCATATGCAAGGAAGCTGAATTATAGTTGCACAGAGAGCCATTAGTTCTGAGTTTTACTTCTTTCAGAAACGTACCTTGAAAACTTCAGAATATTTCCAGTGGATTTGTATGAAGTTACAGTTTGAAACAAAAGCAAAACATTCAGTCTTCTGCTACTGTAACGAAACACTGGTCTTCAGCAGGGCAGAATTTCTAAATCCATTGCATCTAAGTTACAGACATGAATAAAAATTTCTCAGTTAACAGTTTATTTCTTTGGATTAGCTCTTGAGCAGGATGGGATTCCCGGGAGCGTTTGCAGTGGTGTGGTGTGACTCAGAGAGCACCCATTTGTTCTCTTGTGGATTTGGAAATGAGGTGTAGAGAGGAATTACCTCACCTTTCCTTGAATTGTGATCCCTTTTGTCTGACCCTTCTGACCCGTCCTTTCCACACTTCTTTTATCTGTCAATGGTAAATAATACTTCTGTTCATGTGTTCAGCTGTGAAATACTTAAAATAGAACATTTTGGGGTGGTTTGGTTTTTTGTCTTTATTATTAAACTGAGCTCAACAGAATTTACAGTCCTTCTATCAGTTCACAATAAGTTTTTGTATCATGAAATGCAAAAGTGTTACATATTTGTATATAAACAACAACAAAAAATAATGATCTCCTCTGTTTGTGTGGTCCCAAAGCATCATACAAGTCAGTGGTTCACTGAAAAGCATATTTCCTAAAAGAACAGCTTAAAAATGTTGCAAGTTAATAAGAACAACTTTTTGCAGATGAACGTATTAAATCCAGACATAAATAGAAAAAGGCCGTGCAGTTTCAGGTTCATTTCTGATGAGAGAAAGGTGTTAAGCCAAGTAAGACATGTATGAATGTTGTTCTGATACATCTAAACCTTCTTTAAATGCTGAGCACCCAAAATGTTTTTGGAGAGAAATTGCCCGGTGAGATTCACAGCCCAACCTCTTGAGCCAGTTTGAGAGCTCAGCTCAGTTCATGTTGTGCAGAAGATTGCAGCACAGTGGATGGTTTGCTCTGAGCAGCACCTCTGCACCTTTTCAGCTTCTTCTGCTAGTCCTGTAGGCTGAATACTTTTGTTCTTAGTGGTTTCCATAAAGACAGATCTCGTGGCTTGCAGGTTGCTGGGAGATTGCAGGCAAGCAGGACTGTTTTATCCTGCAGCTGCATACCTTTGATATCCAGATCTGCTGTGATCCTAACTCAGATTATGTGGCCAGGTATTCATTTATTACTCCACTACTTCTGCATGTATACCCTCCTCTCCTCTCCTCTCCTCTCCTCTCCTCTCCTC
>JANHFX010023767.1:15085-27697 GCA_027560015.1 Chloroceryle amazona
AGCTGCTGCCTGCAGCCAGGGCAGGGAGGCAGAAGAGCTGAGCTGGGAAGGGAAATCACTGACCAGAACCAGGCCTGTTCTCGCTCAAACCAGGACACAAAGATAGTAAGAAACTGAAAGAGGATTTAGGGAAATTTAACTTGAATTTTGTTTTCTATGAAGACATCAAAGGAACTGCGTACTCTTTTTTGTTATGTTGGGAAAAGAAAGGAAGCAGAAGTAATCGGGTTCATCTGTCTTCATCTTTTTCTAGTTGTCACTACTATACTTGTTTTCTGTGCTGCACATCTTGAACTTTTACATGGATTAAATAATTTTAGAGAAATTAATTCAGTGGTTTCATATATTCCAGAGGAGTATTTTTAATTTAATGGCTACTGGGTAAAAGGGAAGGACCCAGAACCACTGTCTTGATCAAGACATGGCCTGATTGAATTATTTGCTTCACGGGGATGGGAAATTGTAAGGGGAAAGATCCACCGAAATTCCTGAGACACATCATCCTGCTGATAGTATCTGCAATTAACCATCTTAGAGAGTTTCCAGGGTCAGTATTACATCTTTTATAGATTATACTCCTAAAAGCCTAGATAGTTGATAACACCAGTCTGTAGATCCTGTCCTCTGACAAACCACTAAAATTAAACACTGCAGTACTGACCTTAAATCCCCTCTGTTGTTAGCTCAGAGGTCCCACTGTAGGTATGGAAATGCTATCTCCCATAATTAAATATCCATTTTGGATCTAGCACAGTGGTACAAGACAAATCAAGGTCAGGATGAAGATCTGTTGAGAAAAGAAAAGAATGTGACTGTGAGAAATAACTACATTAAGACACGCTTAAATATACCTTACCTACTGAATTTCTCAATTGCTTTTTCTTCCAGGCAACAGGAACGGGCCTGACATTAAAAACTGGTTTGAATGAGTTGAAAGGTTTCTGCACATACATGTGATGGCTCCAAAGTCAATTGTTCTGATTTATATATAAAGTAAAGCCACTTGTCTATAATGACCTGCCAGGAGAATGGTCTAAAAGAAATGTAACATGAATTGCCTGTGTACATCTGGGCTATAGGTAGAGATAGTATACTACTATTTCTGTCTACTACTACTATATTCTGTCCTCATACCTTACTCACTAACTTAGCCCTTTTGAGTATTACATCTTAGATTAAGTTTGGTGTGAAAGGTATTTCCTTCCCATGATCACTGTATCCAGTGAATAAGAATGGTTAGAAATAACTTTAGAGAGACAAGATTTTAGTTAAAGCACAGACTAAGTATATATGGCCTTTTGTGTGAAATAGAAAATATTCCAGAAGATATAATGAAAAAAGCAAAACCAAAAGCAAACCAAAACACACAGAAAAAAAAAAAGAAAGAATATCAACAGAAAACCTCAAAGCTTCCTGAAAATCAGGAAACTTTCATTATCTCAAATTTGAGACCCTAGATCCTTTGGCACTTATGAAAGCTTTAATAAATCATCTTTATGGGAAGATCTAATACAAAGAGTATACAAAACATGTTTTCCACTTTATTTGTGCCTGCAAAATGGGAAGAAACCGAAGGGAACTTAAAAAAAAAAATGCTGAGAACTGATCAACATTGTATTGAGTTTGCATGGCAAGGGTTTGGTAACAGGGGAGCTACAGGTGTGGTGTCTTTGAGAAGATGCCAGAAGCTTCTCCCATGTCTGATAGAGCCAATGCCATCTGGCCCCACAACGGACCTACTCCTGGCCAAGCCAGTCAGCGACCATGGTAACACCCATGTGATAACAGAGTGGCTGCGATGGGCTGACCGCAACCCATCACCCCCCTGCACCCCTCAGGGGGACAGGAATCCAGATTAAAGGATTGAATTTGGGCCTGGGAAAGGTGAGGGTGGAAAAGTGTCAGTTTAATTTTGTTATCTTTCTTTCTCGCTACCTGAATCTATTTTAACTGTCAGCAAATGAAATTAATTTTCCTCAAGTCTGTTTTGACTGTGACAGTAGCTGATGAGTGATCTCTTTTTCTTCATCCACAAGAGATTCCATCCTGTTTTCTCCCTATGCCTTGTTGAGGAGGAGGAGGAAGAGTGTGGCTGGGTGTGCAGCTGGCCAAGGTCATCGCACCACAACTGTGCTGCAGAGGTGAGCACGTTGACAGTAAGAGCAAAGATGTAGGTATAATTCCTAACAGAGAAACCTGAAGCTGTAGGTGGCTGGATGAAAAAGAAAGCAATCACAGGTGGATGGATGTTGCACTCTGACAGTTTTTCCCCAAATATTTCATACTGTCAGAGCTCACTACCAGCTCTGCTGTTCTTAGTCTGATGTTACTTTGGAATATTGTGATATTAATGGTAGCAAAATCAGCTGTAGCACAAAGTTAAAGGGCTAAAAGCATACCATCTCCTCAGAGCAGTGAAGGTCAATCTATCATCTCTCAGGACCCAAAACTTCTGTTTAACATGTCACCGTCATGCATACAGTTGTCCTCACAGTAAAGCTATGGAGCATTTAGGATGTTCTTTGTTCTTTTAAGCAGGGGGAGTAAGCAAGTGGCTGTGTGGGAGTTTGGTCCTTAGCCAAGCTAACCCACCAGAGCAGGGATGATCTTATACCAGAGCTTTTAGCAGAGCTCCACACTGACACCCTAAAATTGATCAATGTTGCTGGATGTAGTAAATAGTCATGGTGACTATTGGCTTTGTCTAGAATAGCGACAAAGAGATTTCAAATGTCTTGGATTATGTAGCCTACAGATCATCCGTAACTGCTCCACTAAGTTAAATGGCCAGTGGAGTGTTTATCTTTCACCTGAAATATAAAGCCCAGGGCACCTGGAGCGTGCTGATCTCCAGTAGTCTAGAGGAGCACCAACTCTGAACTTGCACCAATAGACACAGGCCATGACACATGGTCTACTCTTGTTAGCATATAAACACTGCCTGTATAGGCCCAAATGCTGCCTTGGACTAATGTTTTACTAGAATTGGCTGAGACTTTATATTCAGTTCTGGTTAGAAGTAACAGAATCTATGTACATGATCAACTAACTTGTACCAGTCGTTTGAAAGAAGGCTCAGTCAATTTCCCCACTCACAGCACGACATTTCAGGTTCTTGTTGGACTTTAGCATGTGTATCATCTCTGATTGCTTCTAGTGTAATCATGGGTTGCTGCCTTGGTGCTTTGTTCTTTTTCCTCACTGTTTACTTTCTTGACTTCCATTCAGTGCAGGATTTGGAATCAGGGGACAAAAGCACCCGAGAGCTGGTCTAGGTCCAGGTGTAACCAAGGATGTTCTCTGAAAAGGAATGAAATTACTATCATATAGTGACTTGCCAAATTATACTTTATGGAGAAGATCCCCACCAAGTTTAACCACCAACAGACCCAGTATTATGAAACTATAGGCCTTAATTTGTGTATGTTAGCCTAGATTAACCTTAACTTGTGAAAACTTGTAAAGTAAACATGCAGTTTAATATGTGATCTAAGGGCAGCATCTTTCCAAAGTATTTTCCTCATGCAAGTAATTCACTACAATAAAGAAATAAACGAAATTAAACTTGACATTGAGATTATCCCAAAACACTTGAACTGTGTCATGGAGACAAAGAAGTCTTCCCACAACTTCTGTCTAAAACCTGCTTGATCAAAGAACCCTATTCTGATCTGTCTCGATTGTATTGCTTGGCGGACATCGAATGAAAGCAGGAGAAAAGGAAACATGTCACCAAGGGAGAAATAAAACAAAAGAAAAATTCTCTTGATATTCTCTCTGTGTGTCACTTTGAAGGAATTATTTATTCATTTTAGTAAGTTATTCTACTTACTAAAATGAAAAGGTTTAATATTAACAAGAATGTTCTGAGGGCAAATTAATTTCATGGTAGATCCTCAGTAGGTGTGAATTAGTGTAATTTGATGGAATTCATAGCCTGACCTCAAGCATCCCCAGATGAGCATCTGTTCTATTGCGTGTTGTGTGTTTTAACAGGCTAAGTATTAAAATTAAGCCATTCTAATAAGCTTTATTTTTTTTTGGTGTGGTTTCCTGTTCTCAAATCACAGCTTTTTGCTTGTTAATAGCCTGAGCAACTTCAATTAATTTGTTACAAAGTCGCTTCTTATATTGCACTAGACCAAACTCCTTTAACCTTTCTCTATGACATGTCTCAAAGGATATTATTCTTGCTGCTCTGCTTCTTACTAGCTGAAGGGCAATTATGTTCTTGCTGAGGTATTACAACAAAAGCTGCAGAAATTGCTCTGGGTAAGGTATAACAAGTGCCTTTCGCAGCAATAATCCCACCTCCTAAGAGTTATACTACCTTCCTATAGAACACTAAGATGGAATTCACTTCATTTGCTCTTTGGGAACCATATATTTCATGGCACATTTAAAGGGTATTTTCAACATTTCCTATATTCTTTTATTTTTCTTTTTTCTTTTTTTTTTTGTTTGTGTTTGGCCTCTTAAGCAATTTTAATTCAGAAGACTGTTTCCTGTCTACCTGCATGATTCAGAATTTTCCTCGTTATTTTTTTTTATATCATTTTACTATGATTAATTACTTGAATTCAACAGCATTCAGAAGCCTAATAGCTAAATGCTATTCTGTTTTGCATATCACCAGGCAGTCCATGCTCCAAAAGGCTTACTGCAAAAGGAGGGAAGAGAATTGGGGAAGAAATTCAAGCCTTTTTGAACTCATTATCTAGACCTGGCTGAACATCAGTCAAGACAAAGTCTCACACAGAGACATTAAATCAGTGATCCCAGATCTTGCAGCAGTTCTGTGTCTTAGCTGGTAGATACTGAGTATACAGACTTGTACTCCTTTCTCATCATAAAAATAAAATACATAAAAAAATAAAAATACCCTTCCATCTAATAAATGTCAGATAACTCCCTAAAGTATCATATTGTTAATCATTAACATTACATTTGTCAATCAAGGCAATCAATTGAACTTTAAAAAATTTTCTCCTACATAATTTTTGAAATTATCTCCATCAGGAAAAAGAAGTGGTCTTTCATTTTGTATTCCCACCTCTTATTTTTGATCAGTTTAATTAGCTGACTCATTCCATAGGCCTTCTAAATGAATGGATAGAATATGTGATTCTCCTTTTAACACATTTTTAAAATATTTTTAAAATGGCATTTCCTTTAAAGGCTTTCAGTCATTTCATGACTTGTCAGTTTGACATTCTTAAAGGAACTCCCCTTTTTGACAGCTGCAAAAGTGACTAACCATAATTTCTTTTATGTATGCTTTTCGGAGTTCCTAAGAGGGTCTTCTCTGCAACTCATTTCCTTATTTCAGCAAGTTCCATTCTTCACCCCTCTCCCCATTTACGTTGGTTGATGGCAATTATTTAATTTATTTGCTTTTTCCTTTGCCCTCCAATTCCCTATAATAGGCCTTAAGATAATTCATCTCTCATTTCACTATTGTTTACATGAAATCACATAATTTGTTCAGCATCCTGTTATTCAAAGATCATTATATTTTTCCTTCTCTAAATCATTTCTTTGTTATTTTCACTTCCTCCCAGAGCAAGCCCTATCCACAAATTACTAGCTTCTGAGTAACTTTTAAATGCTTTTGATCAATCTTTTATACTCTTGTTTACATCTTGATCTAATCGCATCGTTTTGTGTCTCATGCTGCCTTTTTGACAATTAGGACACTATGTATGAAACAAATGGATTATTTACATGACAATAACTTGTAACTAATGCATGTTTTCTTTGTAATTTGTTATGTTTCATGATTTATCAAAACCCTTCTTTGATAGCTGTCTCTTTTACAGGATAGAGAAAAGGAGTGCTTAATATAAACTGTGATTAATTCCTTTAGCAGGCATTATAGACTAATGAAGCCACGACAAAAATGACTATTCCTGAAATTACATGAAATAAGGATAGGTCAGGCATAAATGGTTTTGAAAAGGGCCAAGTTCTTTGGCCACAAGAATGATACCTTAACTGTAAATGCAGTGAATTTAACCAACTCAACCCTCTTTGTGCATGAATACAATTAAGATAAACCTTGCTTCCTCTTCAAGGACATTTCAGATCCAAGGATCAAAAATGTATGAGAATTTAAGCAAGATCACTTGAAAAAAGGCGTTATGGGAGTGTTTAGAATTTAGGTAAATTAAATCAATGTTGCTTGAACATGTACTCATGAAAAGAACAATAGTTATATGTGAGTTCAAATAAGCTTTGCCAAAGCATCCTGAGAAGATAACCACTGTTGCTGTTACAGGATTATTCTGACCATCAGCTGCTAGTGATAAGCACAATCCTGTCCTATTCTTGTTGGCATCAAACTGGAGAATGCAATGAGAGGGACTCTCAGTCCTTTCATATTGCTGTGCCTCCTGACTATACAGAGTAGTTGAGACTATAACAATTTTGAGATCTATCCATAGCAGGGAGAGCCTTCCTGGCTGTCCTTCATAATCACAACCAATTCCTGGAAAGTAATCCCACTCTTATCACCATGGAATTTATTGATGGTTCACTGGAAGCTGAAGGACCTCCTGGGGATACAGGTAGTCAAAATGCCATTTTCAGTGTGCCTTTGACAGTTTTTATTACTATTACTGGTATGAAAGTACTGGCTAGTTTTTTTCTACATTAACCTTCATGATCTCCCACTACCATCAAACTTGGTAGGTGTCAGCTTCCAATTATTCTCCTTCACCTCTTCCTGTTCATTTGATACACATTTTCTCGAAGTCTTAACACCAAGTTGCTCTTCACTGAGCTTCTCAAAACTCATTAGATTGGCCCAATGTCCTGTCAGTATGTGGTAGATAGCTAACTTGGTGCTCCTGGCTGCTTTCTCATGCTAACATACTATTTATTCTCTTTATCCCAGTGAAGATAGAAGTTCATGGAAACTCTTAATCTCACCTAGTCTCAACTGGAATTTATTTCCTTCCTCATCCTCAAAAGTGCAAGCATGGCTCAGTATCCATCTCTCTAGGTAATGATACTGTTATTCACATCTGCTTTTCAAAGCACGTTAACTCTTTACCTTATTAAATATAAAAGATATATGGATGGCATGTGTAAGATTTGATTGTAATATCAGTCTCTACTGAGTTTGGCTGGGATGAAGTTAATTTCCTTCATAGCAGCCCATATGGTACCAAAACAATGTTGCTAACACAGTGGTGCTTTGGTTATTGCTGAGCAGCAGCTTACATAGAGTTGAGGCCTTTTTTGCTTTTCACTGCCCTGCCAGTGAGTAGACTGGAGGTGCACAAGCAGTTAGGAGGGGACACATCTGGGACAGATGACTCCAACTGACCAAAGGGATATTCCATAACATATATTATGTTCAGCAATAAAAGCTGGAGGAGGAAGGAGGAAAGGAGGATGTTCAGGTTTATGGTGTCTGTCTTCCTAAGTAACCATTTCACATGATGAAGCCTTTCTTTCTTGGAGGTGAGAAGTAGTGAATGATTTCCTAATTTTGCTTTTCTTGCCTGCATGGCTTTTGCTTTACCTGTTAAAGCATCTTTATCTCAACCCACAGGTTTTGTCACTTTTACTCTTCCAATTTTCTCCCTTGTCCCACTGGGTGGGAGTGAGTGAGCAGCTGTGTGGAGCTGAGCTGCCCACTGGGATTAACCCACAATATTATTTCCTACCGTAGCACTAGCACAGCTCCATTTATTTTGCAGACAAATGCAAAACAGGGAGGGATATGGTCTTTGAACATGTCACAGGAGTGTTGTGACAACCCAGGAGACCACAGGGTGTGACAGGATGTCTTCTGAGTGCAGAGCAAGCAGAGTGAATCCAGAGGAGGGGTAGGATTGGTCCTTACTGTATATAGGGATTTAACACCAGCATGGCCTGTCCAGATACAAATTTGTTAGGTGTGAACTGTGTGGTTCCATGATTAAAAGGCAACAAAACTTTAACCTTATCATAATCACTTTGCCATCTAGGTTGGAATAGCTGAGCCTGCATCAACAGGGAAATGAGGGAAGGCTGAGAGACCTGGGGCTCTTTAGCCTGGAGAGAAGGCTGAGAGATCTTAGCAATGTTTATCTTTTTATCTATAGCTAAAGGGCAGGTGTCCAGAAGATTGGGCCAGACTCTTTTCAGTGGTGCCTAGTGATTGAACAAGGGGCAACAGGCACAAACTGGAACACAGGAAGTTCCATCTGAACATGAGGAAAAGTTTCTGTACTGTAAGAGTGGCGGAGCACTGGAACAGGAGAGGTTGTGGAGTCTCCTTCTTTGGAGGCTTTCAAAACTTGCTTGGATGCAATCCTAGTCAACCTGCTCTAGGTGATCCTGCTTTGTCAGGGAAGTTGGATGAGATGATCTCCAGAGGTCCCTTCCAACCCCTACTATTCTGTGATTCTCTGAATATGATGATTATGAAGTGAGTCCAGAGAAGGACCATGAAGACTAAGAAGGGATTGGAACATCTTTAGCGTGAGGAGAGAGGGTGCAAGAGCTGGAACCGTTCATCCTGGAGACAGGACATATATATGACAAATAAGACAAATATATATATTTGTCTTGTATGAAATGTAAGACAAATGAAAATAAGAAAAAAGCTCCTTTCCTGTGAAGGTGCTCAATCACTAGAACAGCTTGCTCAGAGATGTTGTAACATCTCCATCCTTAGACATATTGAAAACCTGACTGGACTCAGTCCTGGGCAGCCTGCAGTAGATGACCCTGCTTGAGCAGGGCTTTGGACCAGATTGATCTCTAGAAGGTCCCATCCAACTTCGAAGATTCTGTGATTCTGTAATTTTGTGATTCTGTAATTTTGTGATTCTGTAATATTCTGTAATACGTTGTGGCACCCTCTCAGTAACATCAATGTATCTGAGCTCTGGGAAGGCAGCATACCTCACATCTTCAGCGATGTATTTTTATTTGCACCTCAAGGGGAGTAAATTTCCAAATCACTGTTCAAAAACATGAAGGAGTTAAATGTTCCTTCTTATGGCCTGATGCTATTGCCTGTGCCATCATTGTATCCAAAAGCCTTTTTTGTTACCCAGGGAAGAAATCAGCAGCTGAGCATGAATGAGCTGTTTGTGTGCGAATCCAAATGGCTGATCATCGTATGGCTGTAATCAGCTCGCGGCTGGCAGCTGCCGGGTGACGTCACATATAGCCTTGGTCGACATCATGCAGCCAGCTTGGAGCAATAGCGTTGCCAGGCAGCCTGTTGCTACTCAAAGTCTTGTTCAGTCAAGGAAAACGCAATTGCTTTTTGACCTTCAGAAAGGCTACACTTAACATAATACTGTCCCTACTGACTGAGCTGCAGGTCTGACTTCAGGCTGAAAATGAAAAATAACCTCCCACCTGGATTCTCTGTTCACAGAGTTTACTAAATATCAGATGCAGATAGTTTTGACTGCCTGGAAAGCTACTTTGCTAGATTCTTGCTCCAGTTCTCTTCAGTCACTGGATTCCCATAAGGCTATATCCCTGACCCAGATTCTGTGTACAGAATCTGATTAATTTGGCAGTTATATCCTAGGATCAATTTTTTACTCTTGCTCTGCTCTTCAAAGTTTGAAAACAGGTGACCCAGTTGAGACTGACCCACTATGAAAGCTGTGATCTGCAGGGATGCTTTGGTGGCCACTGCTCCCATTCAGCTTGCAGTGGTTAAGACTTGAGCTTTGCTAACAGAAAGCTTTAATTTATGGAACAGGCTTCTGTTGGAGTTCAGAGTAGCATGGGTACTATTTGCCTTCACCAAGTGCAAGAGAAATCTGATATTCCCAGGATTTTCACTGACTCCTCACAACTGTTCATGGCAGTAAAAAGCAGCAATCCAGCCGCTGTCAGTCACAAGCTTCTTGAAAGGAGAAAACAGTTTTTCAACAGGATATGATACATGCATGTGACAGGAGAATCTGTCTTGCAGGATCAGTGTAATGGCTCATCCCATCAAATTCTTAGTCATCTGGAGTTTGGTGAAACACCGTACTTGTCTGAATGGGGTGGTAGCCCTACACTAGGTTAGAAAAGCACCTGTGTTAGGAAAAAGCCTCTCCACAGCAAATATAGCAAAGGATAATGCTCGGTTGATCATTCATACAGATACTCTCTGCTGTTAGGATAAAATGTAGTACAGTCCTTTTTCCTCCAGAAAACTGTAAAAAAAGATTCCCTGTTTTCTACTCTGTGAAGATTCAGTAGAGATCTGCCTGAAGGTCTCTGAGGAGGAAAGACTTTACTTACCCTTGCTGTTGAGGTTAGGCTTGGCGCTCAACAGGAAGCTTAGGAATCTCTAGGGGGTTCATATATATTAATCATGGGTGGGATTCAGCTCCAGATTAAGACCTTAAACTTTGGTGTAAATATATTGCTATCTACATATGAGCAAGATGTTCATGCTTACATTATAGACAGGGAAGATCAGGATTCTGTGTTGTCATTCACAGACAGTGGTGCCTATTTGAACTTCTTTGTGGTATCGAATTTGGTTCTGTTGGGTTATTAGATACACATGATTTTCTTCCCAAAGAGAGCCAGAGACCGGGCGGGATGTGATCAAGCTAAAGTGGCTCTAGACACCTGTGCTTGTACAGCCAAATCCAGTCTCGCACATCCAGCAAAATTCAAAACTATCAATTGCCAGCAAGAATAGATGATCCCATGGGAAAACAATAGCTTAAAGCACTGTGATCTCCAATTTTCACTTCAGCAGAAGGTGTTGGCTCCCTTGGTATAAAGTAATCCAGAGATACAGAAAAAAACATAAAAACCCAACACAGAAAAGCTCTGATCTTTCCACTGTTCATAATTCCTAACCAAGAGCATTCCCAGCCACAGTTACATATACTCTGAATGTCATATTATGTTAATGTATTAATGACATGGAAATGTTTTCAGAATAAACTACACTCATGTAAATTTGTTGGCTCTGGACTTATTTTATTCTGACAGAGCAGTGTATTTGATCTGGGCACAAAGCAAATTAACATTTTCAGAACTCGTTAGTATGTGTGAACACCAGGCAAGGGTGACAAAACAGTTTGGTAGACTTCCATTATTTTAGGCTCCAAAACCAGTCACTTGGGTGTTTTGGGATGCTTGATCCAAAGCACACTACAGTCTGTGAGAGCTCTGACAGTAACTAAAAAGGAATTTAGGTCAGATCCTTGGACATGGTGGCTAATGCAGTGACAGAACACAGAATGAGGTTTAGACTCGAACTCTGTTAATAGATATGTGGAATTATCAACTGGAACAGGCTCAGTGGTATTAGGTTGTTTGATTGTCCCTTTGTGTAACACTCACTGTGGAATTGTTCCCTTCAGTATAACAAGTCTCTGGTGTTTCATTTTAATTGTTCAGTAAATTTCAGGGATGCAGTAATTAACATGGTCTATTAAATATAATCAGCTACTTCTAACCATTTGGAAAAAGAAAAAAAAACCAAAAAAACCTGAGTCAAGTGCATCATTATCCAGTACTTACTACTAATCCACTACTTGCTAAATTTTACAGACTCTGTTCACAAATATTTGATCTTTGCAGTCAAATCTTGCTGTCTTCACCATTCTAGGAGAATATATTGATTCATTTACAATGAAAAAATATATCCCAATATTTGGAGCAAATGTGTGCCTTCAAAGCGTTTGGGGAACAAAATGGTATAGCACAATTTATGTAGGCAAGCAAAAGTATTTGATTTACTTTAGTTGTTGATGTACAAGCACTGATGCCTGTTTGAGGTTCCTTATATGTGTGAAAGAATGGATAATAAGAGAGCTAGAGGAAATAATACACAAATTACCATCGATTTCTATCACCCAAATGCAAATATCTGAGATTTGTGTGTGATGGTATGTCGTAAGGATGTAAACACTTTCAGGAAGACTGGGAAATGAATTAAGCAAACCTAGAACTAAGCAAACCTAAATCAGAGACCAGAATACCTTTGAATTAATCTGGGCCAGACAAATAGCTCCATATATGCTATTCAGCATAGCATACTGAAGCAGTCCATGAGCAACCAGTGACCTGAAGTAGCCCATCCAAAAGAAGCAATGCAATATATCTTGGTGACATACACATCTTTTCCTGAGATCATTTAAGCTATGCTGTGACATCACTCAGTCCAAGTACTCCTGAACTCTGTCAGAGATGATTACATAGGGATGTGCTGTTCTGAGACCAACCTGTCGTCAGACGCAGAGTCAAACCAGATGTCCCCGTATCATCCTCCAGCACAAGATACCAACCTCTCTAAAGTCACTGTATTTTACTGTGTTGCTACTTACCTGTTTTGTTTCCTTCATCTTTGCTGTGTGGTCACTTTCACAGTAAGATATGTAACCCATACTTTATTCCAAATGAATGAGTAATACTATTAATTGTAGTAGGACTTCAGGCATATTTTTAAGATTCATGACCATTCTTATTATTATTTCTGATGACTCAAAGAGGGCAAACATCATACCCATCTACAAAAGGGGCCAAAAGAGGACCCAGGGAACTACATGCCCATTAGTCTATCTTCAGTTCATGCAAAAGTAATGGAATGAGTCATTCTAGAAATTATACTATACTATAACTATACTATACTATACTATT
>JANHFX010023768.1:0-27779 GCA_027560015.1 Chloroceryle amazona
GTTGGGTTTTTTTGTGGTTTTGGTTCGTTGAGGTTTTTTGGGGGGGGGTGATGGGCTGGGATATGTATATGTGTATTTTATTGCAAGGCAGAAAGACCAAGGAGTGGTTTCGTGATATTAGCCTAGTGGAAGAGAGGAGAGACAAGTAGTATCTCCCCTTTCAGTGGCAGGATGTGTATCAGCTTTGTGCAGTGCTTGGCCTAACTGCCCACTACTCTTCTGCCCCCTTTGCTGGCATTGTGTGGCTCTCCTGTCTTGTGTTGGGCAAGGCAGCTGTGTGTCCATGGAGTTAGTTGGTATATTAATCTAAAGGAAAAATAATAATTGGGTGTTTTTTTGGTAGATCAGCCTTCCATTGATCTTGCTGTACAGCCCAGTATAACTAAATCCAGTGGAGGAGTGGCAGTGAGAATGTATTGTTGGGACCAGGAACAAGGAAGGTAAGAAGAGGAGAG
Organism: Chloroceryle amazona; assembly: GCA_027560015.1. NCBI lineage: Eukaryota > Metazoa > Chordata > Aves > Coraciiformes > Cerylidae > Chloroceryle > Chloroceryle amazona. Next base: position 456 of record JANHFX010023768.1, read on the forward strand.
GTCTTTTCTTTGGGCAGAGGACCGCTATTAGATTAGATTCCATTACAAAAAAAATTGCATCTCAAAATAGTTTATATCACTGAAAGTAGGAGGCCTAATTAAGACAGCAGACCAAGGTTCATAGTTGCTGTGATTCAGGTAGAGAAAATCAAAGCTGGTAAGATTTGCCAGTACAGTTAAGCCAATCTAATGCCTAGCTGTGCCCAAAGGGAGCTTCTGCACTCCTTTCAACCAACTCCCATCCTTACTACGTTTCCACCACTTCCCTAGCCACCAGTGTTGTCACTGTTTTGACTTCACATCAAACAGAACTGGGGTAGAATACGGGTTGGAGACTGTTAATATATTTTTTTTTTTTTTAATTTTTTTTTTATTTTATTTTATGTATATATAGTCTTATAAACCTAGTCAGAGGAGACTCAGTTGTGGAATGCATTTGGGTTTTGTTTCTTCCAAATGGGTGAGGGAAAGAAGTGTCAGCCTATGAAGTGAATTGAATTGTGCTTTATGGCACTGAAGTGAATTGAATTGTGCTTTATGGCACTTAAGTAGTCTTTTTTTATTAATTAAAAAATAAGATTGGAAAGCAAGATGAAGGATAGCTTTTCCCCACCAGTGGAAGAAAGGCTGAGTATTTCTAATATTGTACCTAGATTTTTCAAGCAGTAGTGAATGGCCAAGTATATGCTTGTGTCTGCCTTTTTATTATATTTCAGTTTCATTGTAGCTCTATCATCGAGACCTGGAGGGGTATATGTAGAGAACAAATTGTGCTATTGTTTGTGCCCAGTCAAAGAGATACTGGTGTCTTAGGAATGTGTCTCCAATATTTTCTCATGTTTCTTTCCAGCTTTTGTAATTTCTTCTGGGTACTGAGTGTTCTGAATTGTATTTATTTCTATATCAATCCTCAGTAAACACATCTATGCTTTGCAAAACTCAGACTTTAATAATGTCCAATTTTTAAGGTCTTGTTCTATATTATGTTCTTTTTAATTTGCTCTCATCAAACTGATACCAGAGTAGTATATGGTATTCAATGTCTGCTTAGCTTTAATGTCCTTGTTAACACTATTCCTCTTGGAAAGCTGTGCCTGGTATTTTATTTATTTTGATAATGTGTGCTACTTGACAGAGTGAATCACTGTTATGAGAGTCTCTTTGCTGTAATGTCTCTTTACCTAGGCTTCTGAATACATTAAATCTAGTTTAAATTTGCCCTTTTGCTCTGGCATCATTTTGTTACCCCTGACAGTCTCTCAGACATTAAAGAATAATGCCTTTTTCTATTGAAATAGAATTATGATCCCTAGAATTAAATGTAGAAGGGATAGAGGCTGAAGAGAGAGAGGTGACATTTTTGTAAGATTAGATATTTCTAGTCTTTTTACCTAAAGAGTGAGAAAACTTCCTTTTCTCTTCCTGATTAGTCAACACAATTACACGCTTTCTGCACAACTGCTTGCTTTTTAATTAAGTCATATATTGGTTTAAGAAATCTAAACGGCAAGCATTATTGCTTTTCTGTGGGTATGTATGTGCCTATGTGTGTGCATATATTACTCAGTCTGATATTAATTGGGGCTTTCAAGCTGAATGTACTTTAATATTTTTCATCTTCTTTGTAAGGTAATTCTGATGTGACACTGATGTGTTTGATGAAACTATTGCCTAAATAGAACTCATCCTACTTAAAAAGTTTCTTGGTTTTGTTTCAACTTAGACTTTAGAAAGAAATTTGTTTGGTTGTGGGTCTGCTAACACATGACAGCAGGTAACGTGTTAACAACAAGGGAATTTTTGTTTTTCTGCAAAATTGCATTTATTGAACTGAATTAAGAGTTCAGGGGCTGCAATTTCCTATCCCAAAACACCTTGATAATACTGAGGTTCAAGGCAGAATCTGGAGTTCGTTTTAGGAAACATGAAAAAGCTTTTAAAGTAATGACTTTGAGGTAAAATATCAGCAAAAGTGGGGACACCTGCTGTTAGTAAAAGTGCCTGCACATTCAGCTGACTTACATCCCCGGTAGAGGGAACCGCTGAGTAAAATCCTGACCGCTCTGGTTGAGATCCTATAGGTGGCAGCAATCACTGCAGTTTAGGAGGTTAACAATGAAATGATTTCTAGGTACGAGAATAAAGATGTCATAGCTAAGCTAATGTGATCTTTCAGTGGAAAAGTGCTGCTCTTTGAAATATGTAAAAAGAATGCCACTTAATTTTTTACTTTGTTTTTAAAGGTTGACTAACTCTTTGTCTATAATTTATATTTCTAATATTGTTTCTAGACAGGTTTTAAGGGAGACATAATTTCATAGTGTCATGCTATGAAATACAGTTCTTTGAGCAGCCAGAGAAAAAGACCTGGTGGGAATTTTTAAAAAGAACAAACTTCTGTTAATTCTGATGCTGGGATTACACTTTCTATGTTACTGTGTAAGCTTTTGTCTCATAATCAGAAGATATAATGGTGCAAAGTAAACAATATACTTCTGAGAAGCCTGGCTCAATCCAGGTTGTTTTTCTAAACTAAATGCATATTTGGTACAATCTTTAATAACACAGTTGATACACTTCAAATTCTCTGCGTGAAGAAGCTTCAGAACTGAGGTAGCCTATTTACTGAATCATTGCTGCTCTCTAGAGTGAAGGAGGGAAGCTTGCCGTTTGGACATCATAAACATAAGAGCTTAGTTAAATTACCACAACTGAATTACTATGTGCTGCTTTTAAATGTATTTTTGTATGCGCTATTGGCCAAGTAGCTATGCTGTTTTCATTTTTAACCTTTTTGAAGTGACAGGTGAATTGAATTTGATCTGTTCAGAAGTACCACCAGAGTACGGGGAATGTCATACCCTGCTGCTGAAAAACTAGGGTTATTTTTCTTTATGTTTTTATCATGCTAAGTATTTTAATTATACTGAGTTTTGTGGGTTTTTTTTAAATTGTGTTGAAAATCATCAAAGCTCATCTCTCACTTGTTTTAAAAAGAGTACAACCACCTCACTCATTTTATCATTCCAAATAAAGTGGTTAAGAAGTGGGGGCTTTCTAATAGGATAATGAAACAATAAATAAAAACTGTTTACTCCTGTATCAGTGCAGATCTCTCTTTTCTGAGCGAATGCACCTTCCTACATATATGAATGCATTCTCCTGAGATGGAACATTTGCCTAGCTAGCATTTTTCTCCATTAAAGCCTTCACCTGTTCTCTAGGACATACTTTCATTTAGGCACTATATAATGTTGGAAACTTATCCTTATTAGTCGTTTGTGCAATAACACCAGAAGATAAAATTTCAAAGACAGATATCATTAAATCCCTTTTACAGGTAAGAAAGTAAAAATAAATCTCTTTTGTTGTATATGTAACAGTCTTACAGTGCTTTAATGGATACTTAGAATGTAATAAAATTAACTGCTTAAAATGTAGCTGCAGATTTTGGGTTTTGTTTTGATATGTTTTATAGGCCTATGTCAAGTCTATAGAAAGGAATTACTTTTTTTTTGTCTTTAGAAAAAAAGGGGGGGGGAATAATAGGAACTACTGCTTATTATCATATGTACTGAGACTCTTGGCTGGTGTGTTTCTAAACCACAAGTGAGATAGTAAATGATTTCATATGGCCTTTGAAGTTCAACTCTCTTCAGTAAACCATCTAAATAGACTCATTCATCAATCAGGGGCAGAATTAATATATAGGTTTGAAATAGTCCTTAAAACCTCTGAAGAATGTTTTACAGAATGAGAGAGCAATTCATCAGTCAAATCTTGTTTGATATATTTGTGGCTGTAGCTCTGTTTGGCAGACTTCTGTGTGCCTGCTGCATGAATCAGGTGAGCAGGATCAGGACCTCTCCATGGTTTTTGTCTTCTTACAAACTGTAGCTGTGCATACATAGCATTCCTCTCTTACTGAGACAAAAGAAAAATGTATTTAAAAATGTTTGAAATGGTGAATAAAACTCTCAAAACACTCAAAATGTTAATTAATTGCTGCACAGGTTTTCTTCCATGTTGACAGTGACTATAACTGACAATATTTTAGGGTTATTTACTTAATTCTCAAGGATTATTTTCTTAATTCTTCACGTTGTCAGTTCTTTGTTAAATATTATCCAGTGATTACCCAAGTAAGCAACATTACGTTAATAACACATTGATTCAGAATTTCTCCCAAAAGTACAATTTGTTTTCTTTTTAATTCTTCTGTGTAATCAGTGACAGGAAACAAAATAGTTGTTGCTGTGTGCTTTGTTCTTTATGTGAATGTCAATCACTCGCTTCTCTGCACCTAGGAGAGTTTTAGTTTGAGAACTATAGCATATGACTTGAATTCTGTAGAGTATTAAATACATTTGAAAGATGATGAACACTCAGCTTATGTCAGTGTAAGCAAGCAGTTTGGCAAGTGGAAGCAGACCATTAGATCAATCAGTTGGTGCTAAGGCTTACATGTTTGCACTGTGGCAGTTTAGTTTAGGGTTTCTACTTCAGATTGGTTTTAGTTTGGACCATTGGATGAAACTCTCTGACCATAGTTGTGATTTGAAGTGGTTCAAGGGATCAGTCATTGGTTTAGACCCCCGTGTCCCTGTTAAACTACATTTGATGCACACCTGGAGTGGAGCTTCCAACTGAGTCTCCTCTTAAAAGCATCCAAGTTGATGCACCAAAACTCCTCCATAAAAGTGACACAAATGTGCTAAGTGAGGACAGCTGCGAGGTTCAGTTCATTTGAACCAGGGCATGTATGTGGGTGCAGCCTTGGAATTCCCAGTGTCTTCAGAGTGCTCCAGAGGATGGAAAGACGTGGTACTTAAGAAAGAATTCTTACCTTTGGTTAATGATCATTGAAATCTCGATACATTTGGGAGGATAAAGCCCAAGATATTAATGTTACTTTGCAATGTAACCAACAAATTTCTGAAATTTGTACAGAGTGCCATTGCAGGCATGTTACATAATTAGATTTAAGCACTATGATTTCATATGGTATATAGTTAATGTACAAATCCAGGGAAGACTCCAAGCACTTCACAAGAATGCAAAAAAATTACTATTTAGAATATCACCTTAAGTTAATTTAGCCCCTTTTCTCTGCTTCTGCTGTGTTTTCACAAAGGCTCTTCTTCCCCCACTCCTTTTTCACCATCAGCACCTTTCACGGGTTTTGTGCATCCCTCATTATTGTCTTTGTCTCTATCTTCATGCACCAAAGTTGCTTTTATTGCAAGAGAGCTAATGCAAATTATTATCTTGTGTAGAATGTTGGTGGAAATAGAAATCTGGATGAGGTCATCAGCAAGGGGGTATGAGTATAGTTTCTCTGAACTATGCTTCAGTAACTTTATCTTGTTTTCAAGAGTAAGACACTTCTCTAGTGTTAGTGTTTTCGTTGTGAAAAAGTAACTTCTCCTTCCCGTTCTTGTACAGCTTATACTTTGTCACACAGAGGGGATGTCTCTTGAATGGCCTATTCTTTCAGCTCTGCTTATGGGAAGTTAGCTTAATGGGACTAAAAAATAAAACTGGGATGTTCATTTATTTGGAAGGATATAATTCACTATGAACTTTATGGGTTTATGCCTCTCTAGCTTTATAGTTAATGCTGTATACTCATTACTGCCTGTAATGCAAACCCTATGTCTTCATGTCTAAACACTGCTTAGTAGGAGAACATAAGAGCTCTTGTTATGTATCAGATCAAAGGTCTGAAATCATCTCCTTTTCTAGAGAGGTCACTGGTGATTCTTCAGGAAGGAGAACTGTTCATCTGAGGCATTCCTCTGGTTTCTGTGAATCTGTGATTTAGGAACTTTTTCAGTTAAAGATGGTATCTATGTTACTGTTTTCAATGGTTTTAATGATGTATCTTCCATAAAGCGTCTAAAAGCTAGCTGGATTTATTTGCACAGCCAGTGGCAGGGCGTTCCTCATTTAACTCATTTAACCATGAATTGTGTAAAAGAGTAATTTTCAATGTTTGTTTTACGTTTCTGCTATTTAAGTATGTTCCAGATTAATAATAAAATCATATTAAAGTGAAGCCCCTGCAAAGAAATATGCTTGTGCGCACCTTACTCAGATTAGAAATTCTTACAATCACGAGTGTTTATTTCTCACTGTGCTGAGACAGTAGGTATGACCACAGAAAGAAACATTAATTTTCCCAAGAGTATTGTGTTTCTTCAGTCCTGCAAATTGCAATTACTGGGACACAGCAGCAGCAGCCCCCAGAACTCGGCGCTTATTATCTTCTCTTTGTACCACGGACAGATCCCAGGAAGGGTGGGGATCTGCCTTTCAGAATTCCAGTAAATGCTCCTCTGCTTTACTCTTTCCTTTTCTTCTTCCTCCTGCAACACAGCAGGTTCTGAGGGGAATCTTTTATTGGGTTCATCCCAAATTGACATTGCTTAAGGTAGTGGCTAATAATTTGGGAAGGCCTGAAAAGAAATAGAAGGGTGTTTATGCTGTTTGTGTTTTCATTCAGTTTGGGACTTATACATATGATGTAAATCTATTTCTTATCTTGTAAAAATTGCTCTATTTTGCATTCTAACCATAAATTGTTACACTTCCAAAGATTTTTCACTTTTTCACTTTATTTCATTTTAAAACATTTGTTTTTTTTTTTTTCCTTTTACTTTTTTTGTTTTGTTTTGTTTTGGTTTCATTTTTGTTTTCTTCCTGAATATTTTCAAAGAGAAGTTACCCGAACAAACCTCTGGTTTACTGATTAGTTTATGTACATCAGTTCCATTTTTCTTTTCTTTCCAGACACAGTGGAAATGCTTTAGCACCTCTGCTTCAGATCTCATTCCTTTTCTCCTAGAATGGGCATTGGCCCTGTTGACCTCTCCTATCAGTAGTGTGAGTTACTTGTTTTCAGACAGAAAAAATATTTGAGAATTTAATTCATCACATATTGCAATTATTAAAAAATAACATTCCATTTGTTCTTTTGACCACTGTCTTGAGGTAAATAGGTATTTTTACTGAACTATGTAGCAGAAGAAAGTTTTTCCTGAAAGCAGCATTGTTAATATAATTACTGTGAATATCTTAGCACAACTTGTTTTAGCATGGATAATGTGGAATATGTTTAAATCAGTATGAATGTGCCAATACGAGTTTCTTGTTGGATTCTTTTGGGATTTTTCAGAGTTTTCCCTAGTTCATTCTGATCTGAACCACTCTGCTGCTTGCGAATATGTGATGTTTCTTCTTTGTTCCATAGAATGAACAAATCTATGACAATAATAATTTTTATACAATGTGGGAAACCACCTGCACTATATTTTCTACATTGCAAAACAGAGCATTTGTAATAATTCTGTCTCCTTTGTCCTTTTCCTAGAGTTGGCTCTGTATAGTTTGAAATCTCAAGTTCATAGTATGACTTCTATGTATTATACTATTGATAGTTATTTTCATTCATTACTTGATAACTAATAATTAGATTTCACTTTTGAATTTATTTGTGGGGGTATAAAACTGCAGATAGGTCTATCATTTTTCTTTTACACATTATTGCTACCTAAAGAGTTCCAGTAGACCGTGGAGATGTGCTTTTCTCTTAAAATCCACCATGATACAATTGTATTGTGTTTATCATGATCATGACACTTAAATATGTATATCTTTAACGGTGATACTGGTGATTTTCTTTGCTACCTTTTAATTTTCCTGAACAGAGATGGGTTTAGCAAGAGAAAGTCACCAGTCATGTTCTCTTTAAAAGATTGTGTGATGAGGGGGCTGTGATGATATCACAGGAAGGAGGAGAATATGCTGTCGTAACTAGTATGAAGTAAAAAGATAGGGCCTCATGGATGCATGCAAAGGAAAAAAATGTATTTATATGGCTTTTGGATGGCATTTTTGTTGCTGTTTTCTTGAATAGTTAAGGTTGTAATCACTTACTTTAAAGACCAGGAGAACGTAAGTGAATTTAGAACCCGCTCATTGCCACTGACAGCAAATATTATTGGCTTAGCTTCAGTAAAGCTTTGACCAGCTAAATATTGCACAATATGCTTACTTGTTATATTTTGTTGCTATAATAAACTTTGGTTTTCATATTCATATATTTTCTTTGTTTTGTCCATACTAGATACTAGAAAATTTCTCACAGCGGAAGTGTGATGTGAGTTAAGATCAGATATATCTCCCTGCTCTTTGAGTTGGTGGTTCCTCAGTGATTATGCCAATCCACCTGCTATAATTAGTCATTTTCTGATTTTGATTTCCACTAAATATTTCTCTTTTTTTTTTTCATTAGACTATGTCAATAATTTTCTGGTTTAGAAACTTGTCTTTTGCAATTAGAGGAACTGGCAACAATTGGAAAAGTTAGTAATTCCATTTTGTCATTTAAAGCAGAAGGATCAGTTTTAAATGGGCATTTAAATTGACAGTGTTATCTGAGTGTTAAATACAGCATTATCAAGATTAAAATATTAAAACTGTATTGATTTGAGTTGTTCTGGGTTAGTTGTTACCCAGAAGCGGGCACTATTTTTAAAATTAATGCAGTCTGTGTATTAGATATGAACCATCAGAAGTCTGTCAGTAGGTATAAAATTCAGCAATATGGATGGAAAATCAAGTGATTCCAGGACTAGTAGTTGTGTATAAAGTAGTCATAAATAAACTGAAAAAAATAACTGCTCTGTGACTTGACAGAAGTAAAATTACTGTTTGCAAAATTAAGAATATTCCCTCCTTTGTCTCATACTGTTGTCTTCTGAAGAAGGGTTCTAAATCTGAAATCTCTCCAAGTAATTGATTTGCCTCCCAGACCTACATAAACCTGTAAGGGATGCTTTACCAGTATTTGCTTTTTTTAAGGCAGAGTCTTTGGGTCTGGGAATGACTCGGTCTCTGCAGGTTGCTTTCCCCTGATTCCAAACATTATCCAACAGGGTAATTAAGAGAGATGGCAGACCTTATAAGTGAAGCATTGGCTTTAGACTCTGAAGACTGGAGTTTATTTCTTGGCTCTGCTATTCCATGTTTTTGTAACTTGAAATCCCTTGGAAGCAGATCCTGAGGCCAGTGAGGTTACTCGTAGGACTTCTATTTGTGTTAGTCTGGGTTTATGTGACTGCTTTACTTTTTTTGTTGTGCTCCATTTTCTAATTTCTTTGAGAATTGTGTTCCTTTCTCCCTCCCCTGTCATTTTTCATGTCAGACTGTAAACTCTGTTGTAGGGATTGCCCTTTGCTATGTGTTTTTCTAATTTAAAATCCAGCAAGGTATAGATGGGGCCTCTGTTTTTATAATATATTTTGATACTGCAATTAAAGATGGTGCTCTAGCTTGAGACACTATATAATATTTCCATAAAACTGGAAGATATACACTGCAACATCTTAACTTTTAGTCTTTGTTAAATCTCTGAGTACCAGCAGTAGTGGTTATATAGAACTGTTCTTTTGCCTATTTTAGGATGTAAATTGGTTTGGAAAAGTGACTGTCTACTTTCCTTCCCTCCAGCCTGAGGTGAAGTGGCTTGCTTATTGAATACTCTTATCCCTCAAAAGCCATGTACACAAGAGTGTACTTGTGATCTCTGCCTGAACTGGAATAGTGATCTACATACTGTTAAAGGGTATTTAGAGTAAATTCTCTCTGGGGTTAATAACCCTTCAACTATTCACTCCGTAGTCTAATCTTTTTCAGAACTGCCTTGTAAAAATTGCAAAACCAAAATAGCTTGTTAAGCTTGTAGTCCAAGGAAATTATTGTGTACTATATTTAAGGATCAAGCATAACATTTGTATTTTTTTCATCTCTAATTTTCTATCCTCAATAGTGTTTTAAAAGTGGAGTGGTAGCTTATTCTTGCATTTTAAGCAGAAAAGAAGTGCTCAGTGTTTTTGTTTTGCCTGTACCAAATGGAATACTGTGCTGTATGTTTTGCAGCTTGGGATGCTGTGATAGCTTGTATTGGTTTAGTTTTATGGTATACACTTTTTAGCCTTTCTTAAATAATGAAGCATTATTGTCCCTCTGTTTTCTTTGTTTTGACATCCTGTTTGCTTATGAAGCAAAACACTTGATAAAACACTAATTTCTGGATCATGGACCCATGCTTTGTTTGTTGATAGTTATTTAGACTCTCATCTACACATAGAATTGTTAATTTCAAATGAGCATTATACAGACAGTCTCCTGAGTACTTTCTAAAATTACATTCCTTTATTTCACGGTATTTTTGTAGACAAAGTGATGCTCTCTTTTAAAGCTTTGAAACTTAGAGAGAGACTAAAATCTGAAATTCCTTGCACTACTGGCTGTCCTATTTCTAACCATGGGGTTTTTTTCTGATCATTCAACCCCCTGTACTCATTTAACACCAATTTAAGTGACATGACATTATGAAATATCAGTGTTTCTGCAAATCTACAGGAGATAAAGGTAAGCCAACCGCTTTCTCAAAGCAATGTCTAACTATGGAGGTCAGACCAGGTAACTCTGGGCTTTATCCTGACTGGTCTTGAAAACCTCCAAGGATGAAGACTACACAACTTCTCAGGGCAACTTGGTCCAGTGCTGGACTATCCTCATGGTGAAGAAGTTTTCCCTGTCTTTCCATTTTCCATTGCCTCTTCTCTTCCTGCTGTGTAAATATATAGAGTCCGGCTCTGTCTTTTTGATAATGAACTTGTAGGTATTGGATGGCTTCTTGACCTTAACTCTCCAGGCTGAACAGCCTCATTCCCTCAGCTGCTCCTCAAAGGGTTTGTGCTCCGCCTGCCTAACCAGCTTTCTGGTTCTCCACTGAACTCGCTCCTGTTTCTTGGTGTCTTTCTAACATTCTAGCATTGCCCAACACTGGATGCAGTGCACCAGATGTAGACTGACAAGTGCCAAGAAGAAGTGGACAATAACTTCCCTCATTCTATTGTTTGTGTTTCTGGTCATAAGTCAGACACAAGGAAAACTGCAATATAAGTCTCTCAAAACTCCTTATTTCTGTTGTCCAGGAAAGTTACAAATTTTAGCTTTTGGCCTCTTCTTCCATGATAATATACAGGAACTCCTTGATAATCAAAACTGAGGAGAGAAATTAATTTTTTTTTTCTTGCTGAAAAATGTTTTCCTGTTGGTAAAAGGGGTTTTATCAGTTGTCACTGTGAGTTTACTCTGATATGCTGTAATTTCTTTGACATATTTTACATGTTTCAAACAGTTGTTGTTAGAATTTGCATTACAAGAAGTACAGTGAAGAATTTACACTTTCTGATGATTCTGTTATAGGGAAAATTTATCACTCTTTTTAAAGTTTGGTGGTTACTACTGGGAAGATTTGGAAGATGTACTGGGAAGATTTGGAAGATGTCATCTTCATCCAATTTAAATTATTATTTTTAATTTTAAATTATTTTTCAAATAGATTTCGATAGATACAGGACGAGTGTGAGTTCAATGAGACGACTTTTTGTGTTAAGAAAGATCATGACATTTGGTGGCTTGAACAAAGAAGTGATCTGCTTTCAAAGCAGCATCCGTTTTGGGTATAAATTCTCTTTATGTTAGCAGGGTTCAATCTTCTGAGCAAATTTAATGATATCTTTGGGCAAGGTGTCATGGATCTTCTACATGTCATGTCTGTCTTCTACATCTTCTCTTTCGTTTCCAGGTTGCAATCTGATCATCTTTTATCTGTATTTCACCTTTTTGCTACTGATTAGCTTGTGCATGTGTAAGGCTTTTCTAACAGAACTTTTCATAGCCTTTCTAATTATTTTCTCAATCCATTGTGCATGCTGTATTTCACTTGATATAAATTTTCATAATCCTAAATAATTTTTTTGTCAGTTTAACCAATCTGTGTCTACAGTAAAGGTCATATATGCCTATAGTATTAACTAACAGAAGCCATATCTTGAGTTCTACTTAGCTGTATACAGAAGTATAACGCATTGAGAAGTTTTCAGCATCTGGCACATGCGATATCTCTCAAGATATTGCAAAATAGATTGTGGTTTTAGGCTTTTGAAGGAGCTGTGTATATATGACTTGTGGTGCAAATATAGATGGTGAAAATGTATGTATATAAAATGCAGTAAAATTACCTATACTATTTACATTTATCAAGAATCTCTTCCTTAGGAGCATGGTATATGGTAGATAATGGTCCAGGAAAGTTACAGTGGGTACTGTACTTGTGTTGCTGGTGATTTAGTAAATAGTATTTTGTTTCTGAATGCAGTAACTGTGATTTTTTTAAATAACTGTATACGTGTGTTTCTGGAGCCTATATGGCATCCGTTTCCTGGCTTTTTTACACAAATATGAAGGGGAAAACATCAGTGACTGATGGAAAACTTAGTTGCACCTGAAGATGCCTGTCTGTAACAGTCCAATTATTTCACTAAGAAGTTAATTTCATTGTGACAGAATTCTCTGGGGGTTAATTTGGAGGGAATTAAATTATGAAATTAGAGGAGGCAGAAGTTCTATTGATGGGACTGGTCACAAGCCTGGAATCAAATGAAACGCTTCCCTCAGGCAAGAACCATGACTCACTGCTGGAAGATCATCCCACTTGATGTTACTCTTACATAAACGTTATTTACACTGGGCCAACCTAAGATGCTTCCTGACTTGAGTTTTGAGTATTTCAAAGTTTGTTAACTTTCTCTGCTTCTAATTTCTCTGGATCAGTTGCCCCACGCAAGTGAGTTGGAAGTGTTTTCAGAAGCTCAAAAGAGGGACTTACAGGAATAAATTGAGTTAAACAGACTCGGTGAGTCTCTAACATGGGACGGTCAGTTCTGTCTGGAAAGATACAAGAAATTATTAACTTGGTTTCTGGTATGTGCTGTCATTCATTGATATTGCTGTATGACATCATCTATGTGCTTTTCAGGTGCACACCTAGAAGACCGTTGCTACATCAAAACTTTTTTGTCTTGATGTCAGTTTGATAACTTTAGTCCTATGTTGTCTGCAGCTGAGGTACATACTTGCTCAGTCACAGGTAGCTGGCTTTCTTCTCACACTCCTGTGCTGCTAGCCCTGCATGTTCTCCATTTATAGTGCCATGGTGTCACTACCCACTAGTCATCTGGGTGGCTGATTATGCTTGCCTGTATAAGCAAAATTGGTTTATATGAAAAGAGAGATCATACCTGATTTTTCATAAGTATCAGTAATTTTGGTAGTGCTTTAGAGAAGATGGGTGGAACTGTAGAAACAGAGTGTAGACTCTTGCTAGTTCTCAAATGATTGCCCACAATTGCAGATGGCAGGTTTTCTCGGAGAAGGACTGTTCTACTCTTCCAACTCCATGCACTGGAAGGTAGAAGAGTTTGTGTGTCTTGGAGCCATGCAGTGTTTTTATGTTGCAAAGAATGTGTAGCTACTGGTGAAGTGATGTGATGGAGGGGTGTGGATCTACATCTCTGCATAGCAGCTAGCATGTAGAAAATTGTGTTCCATATGAAGGGTTATGTGGAGTAGTCAAATCCCATTGTGACAGTTGTCCAGTGCAATTTGGTGCCAGGAAGACACAGTCTAAGCAAAGAATTTTAATATTTTCATCCATTATAAAAAAATAAATGGCTTCAATAAAAAAATTTTTAATAAGCCAAATGACATGATTTGGGACTAGCAGCATTTGATTAATAAAGATCATGAATTTTAAACTTTATAATTTCATTTCATTCTTAACAGAAGAAGCATTTTTTAACACATTTTATACATACCTTAAGTATGTTTTAACTTACTACAAAATTAGAAGAATTGTGTTACATTAAAGTGCATGTCATTTGCTTGTGTATTTGGAGGTAGCAGTCATCCTGTAGCAATTTTGAGTTATTTTTCAGTCAGTTTGTATTCCTATTCAATGAGACACACAGAAACCCTCACTTAGAACAGCTCCCTTAGGGCTCACTCCTGCATGTCAGTAGTGTGAGCAAGAGGTGATGTGCACAAGAGCAGGTCAAAAATGTAAACTCTCAGTCATTTACATGTAGTGGTGTTCTCTGTTTCTTTGAAATCCTGGATGTGTAGTTAGGTGAGGGTTTTTGATGTTAGACTTAGGACACGGTTATGGACATAGGCTTCTTACTTGTAGATTTTGGACTCTTCTGCTTGTTTTGTTGTTGTTGTTTGTTTTTTTTGTGGTGTGTGTTTTTGTTTGTGTGGGTTTTTTTTGTTTGTTTTGTTTTGTTTTGTTTTTTTGTTGGATCTTTTTGTTTGTTTGGTTGGGTTTTTTGTTTGTTTTGTTTTATCTTCCTTTTACTATATCCTAATTCACCACACATTATGCTAGCTAGCTTGACCAGAAGTTTATTGGGCAAACAGATACTTAGTTCCACTGCAAGATTATAAAAATTTAAGGATTACAGCTAAATACATATACCTGAAAGCAATAAAAACTTTTTGTTATTGCTGATGTATTAGCATCATTACTTTGGCTAGGAAAAGTGCAAATTAGTTAGCAAGCAAATGATTTGTGGGTATGACTCTGATCTTAACCACAGTGCAATGTATAAGCTGTTCAGATATGTGATTTTGTTTTGGTTTATCTTTATATACCTCTGTAGCACAAATACAGTCCTGCAGACTATCATTGCCACTGCCATTCGTGCTCCTAGGCCCTTGTTAAAAATAGCTTAGAGACAGTAAATTAGATAGAATACTGTGTTCATTAAAAAAGGATGTGACCTGGAGACTTACTTCCATGTTTTGCCAGTGTTCTTCACACTAGAATACTTAAAATTATCTGTCTGAGCAACAGGCCAAGTGAGCCAAAAATAGGTAGTGAACTTGTTAAATAAATAATCTTTGTGATTTTTTTTCTTTTTTTTTTAAACAAAAGAAGATGAAAGATTAAATCTGGTAAAAGAGATGAAGTCTTTAAGTCTTATATTCATCCAGAAGTAGATTTTAATCTTTTATATTAATACCTTTAAAGTCTGTAAAGTGGCTATTGATACCGGTTGGCTCTTTGGGCTTCTTTAATAGTAACATACTATGAATTTAGGTCTTTGGGTACAACCTGTCTTTTTATCAGGTGTGTGTAAAACACCTGGTGTAGGCCCTGGTTAATTTTTGAAATGCCTTTGTGGTACTGCAAGGAGAAAATATTTTTTTGATCATCCAAATCATGAATATCTAAGTTTCCTTAAAGAAAAATATTTAAGTACTAGGACCATTTGGATTTTCTATTTATGCTATCAAAACTTCATGCATTTTTCATGAGTCTACAATTTCTTTCTCATTTTCCTATCTAATAGAGCATAGTATTTTGATACTCTAAACCCATTCTTCTGACTAAACTAACAGTGTAAGATACTTAAAGCAACACAGAAATGCTGTTCCGCTCTGGGTCCTTCAATGCAAGAAAGACATGGACCTCCTTGAGCAGGTCCAGAGAAGTGCCACAAAGAAGACCAGGGGGCTGGAGTATCTCACCTGTGAGGACAGACTGAGAGAACTGGGGTTGTTCAGCCTGGGGAGGAGAAGGTTCTGTGGACACCTTATAGCAGTCTTCCAGTACATAGAGGGAGCCTAGACAAAGCCAGGGAGGGACTCTTATCATGGATAGTTGTGAAAGGGTGAGGGGTAGCAGTTTCAAAATGAAAGGGTAGATTTAGGTTAGCTATTAGGAAGTTCTTTAGTGTGAGCGTGGTGAGACACTGGAATGGGTTGCCCAGAGAAGTTGTGGATGCACCACAACTGCTCAAGAACAAAAAGTGTTAAAGGCCAGGCTGGATGGGGCTTTGAGCAACCTGGTCTAATGGAAGATGTCCCGGCTGAGTCTTTCACACAACTGCTATTTTAACCTTGAGATCTTGCAAGGACCAGCTCTGTGCTGATTGTTTATTTGTGAATTTATGACTGTTCTTGCTTTGTGGGTTGCTTTACATTTGTCTGTGTTGTATTTTTGGCTTTCATTTTAATGTCCATTAATGTCTCAGTTTCATCAGTCCCCTCTAGTCATTCTATTATTTTTCAATTGGACATTGTATTTATTACTGTGAGTAACCTCACTTCACCATCATTTTCAACAATTTTTCCATCGTCCTAGGGCAGACTCTTGAAACATTACATTGGGTACTTTCCATCACTCTGGAAAAGGATAATTTGCTTAATTTTGGGGTTTGCATTCTGCAATACTTTCTGTTTTGTAATATACATTGAGAACTGTTGGGAGATGGTTTCGCAGTGAACATGTAGATTTGGGTTAATGGTTGAATTTGATGATCGTGAAGGTCTTTTCCTTCCTGGGTGATTTTATGTATGTCTTATTTCAGAAATACTATCAAATCTCTTTTGGAATTGCAGCTAGACTATATCAAATGAATCTCTTTTATTCCCAGGCTGCTTGTCTCCAATAGAGGTTTGTGAGACAGGTCTTCTCTTTGTAGAATAGCACCGGTTCTTTCCTAATGTCCTCTTTAGGCGTGTGTCCACATTATAAGTTCTCACATATTAAGACAGATTTAAGTGAAGGGTTATATGCCACAGTTCCACTGTTTCATCTTTGAATTCCTTTAGTACTCCTGAGTGAATACCATTTAATGCTTGGGAGTTGTTCCTGTTGGTGTTGTCCATGTATTCTGCATCTATTTCATACAGTTTTTCCATGTGGTATTATTTCCCTTTACTGATGGCTTTCAATACTGGTTGTCTGGTCTGTTAGTGTTACAATCTCTTTGCAAAGCTTCTGATGCTAAAAAGTTTTTAGTAGACAGTTTGTCTACTAGTGCCATAGGCTACCGTATTAGTCCTGTAAAGCTTGAACTCTGGTGTTAACAAGACCAATTGTCTCATTTCTTTACCATCATGTTTCCAATATAACTTATGGTCAAACGTTTTTAGAAGTAGTATTTTGCAAGTTTTTAGTAAAAACTCTTAGAACTACTTTTCTTCTAAAAAAGAGACTGCTGTCTTTCTTTTGTAGAAAAGTAATTCAGTTGCCTAAACAAATTGATCCTCCCCTGTTCTACAGCAATTCAGAACATCCCTTCTGCTTGTTTTGTTCAAAGCAACAACACACAGCACAGTCAATTCTCAAAAAAAAAAAAATATTGTTTTTTGAGGGTAGAGGTAAACAGCTACCCAGAAACAGGTATACCTTTTATTATAAAGTAATCAATCATTTAAGAAATGTTCAATAATTCAAGCAAATATGATTGGATGTTATCTGTTTTATTATATGTACAATTATCTGTCGTACATGTACATGTACATGTATATGTACAATAAGCTGTTATCTTACCATGAAACTTTCTTTGGGATCCTGTTACTGTAAGAGTGAGATATTATAGCTTTAGTCTTCTAAGCCAGATAGATAAATAAAACATTGAAGAAATGTTAATCCGTGAATTTTCATACATTGTATGAATTTAAGGAGTTCTTGCTTTTGAATTTCTGCTATTATGGAGATGTAGATAATAATTGCATCCAAATAAATGTCTACACCTGTATTAGCTACATCTAGAGTTAGGGTTTCACCCACTTCTCTGTGTCAGTGTATGTGAGAGAGAAAAGGAGAATCCCATGTTCTTTCCAGGTGGAAGGTATGTGCTTTACTAGCAAGGTTTTAAAAAAAATGTACTGTTTAAGTCCATTATGAGAAAAATTATTTTCTTCCTTTCCCTAGACTTTCTGTATTTCCTCATATGTTGTCTTCCCACTCACCTCCTTCCCCCTCCCTGTTATTTATGGCCAATGGTAAGATACAAACATTTTATTTTTGTGGTTCTGTGAGCTGGTTTTTGAAGTTACATGACAATTCTTTGTAACATAAATGTAAAAGGTACTGAGTGTATTATTTGTATCGAAGAGGCACTGCCCAACTCAGACAAAAATAAGAGTTACTGTGTAGATTTTTATGTAATAGGGTTTGTTTGGTTTTTTTCTTTAACAGTAATATATGACATAAAATGTAAGGGACGTTTATCCTTAGCTGTCTGATTTGTTTTATTTCTGATATATAACACTTATGTGCTCAGTTGGAATGTATCAAGTAAGTATATGAAGAGACTGCCCAAATGGGAATACAGTCTTGGAGTATGTGGATCAGAGTATGTTGTAGCTCAGAAGACAAACCCAGAGGTTTTTTTCTGTAGAACACTGAATGGAAATGAAAGTAGTGATACATAATACTTGGGGAAATGCACTGTCATTAGCATTTCTGTTTTATTTAAGATGAACTTTTTTTATTGTTTTGAATATTTTTTTATATAACAGTATTCTACCTTTTTCTACATCTAGTAATTTTATTGGTAATATAACAAGGATAAGTATGAAAAACTTTTAATAGTATTAAGTAGTTAGGATGATTATGGTGTCTATGATTTAAATCAGCTGGCTGAAAGCTTGTAGAAATTCATGCCACATTATTAATCTGAATCAGATAAGCCAGGGGATATAATTAAGCAATGAAGTATTTATCCTTCCCTAGTGGATGGGTTTCAAAGGAGCCTGGTGGTTCCAAGCCAAGTGGGAAACCAAAAGAGAAAACACAGCCAAGAAAAACAATGTGGGTGTTACAAGTGGGAAAGATATACATGAAAACTCTTTGTGATTGTTGAGAGGTGGAAGGGGGGGTGAGAGTAGTACAAAGGACCTCTCTCAGCTTCTGAGATCAGAGTAAAATCTAAATGAACTGTTGAACCTGTTGAAAATTTGACAATTGTCTGCAAAATTTAGTAAGACCTTGCTTCTCCTGCAAAAGGTGAGTATTCTACTGTTCTTTTGACACTTAGATAAACTGTTTCAGTTTAGTAATAGATTTCTGCAGGTTAATGAGTTGAATTGAATTTTTGGAAAATAGCAGTAGTTCAGACACAATGTTTGTATGAAAAAAAAAAAAAAAAAAGAAATTAAAAAACCCAAGCCAACAAAAGACAAAACATAACTTAAAAAGAAATCTTTTTCCTGGAAGGTAAAAGTCATTTGTATAGTTCAATTAACTGTCCTATAGGTTGGATCTGGTAATGCTTACCCACCTTGATCACAATTGTGCATTTCTTTGTTAACTTTCTTCTTCATGAATAATTAATAATATTTCAAAATACTTAGTAAAATAATATGAAATAATACAGTAAAAGAAGTTCATTGTATTACATGGTTGTGAAAATACATCCTTATGCTGAAGATGACCTTTCCTCGGTGAAAATAAGAAATGTATGTGTCAGCTTGACTTCTGGCTTCCCACTGGCACACTGTGTTCTATTGCACAAAAATGTCATTTTTGCACCATTGCCCTACAGCAGATAGCGTGGACTGTTAAGAGTTTACTGAAGGTATACATATTCCTGAGAATGTGGACTGCTGGGATATTCTAGCTTTCCTTTGAACACGTCCCCTTTTTCTTCCTAGGAAAGGTATTTTAATAAAATCTGAGGGTAAATATATATTTTTTTTTTTCCTGGAATTGCTAGGCATGTTCCTCTGCCTGCTCCTACTGGACTTACTTAGGAGCTACTTTTCTGAGAGGCTTTGAACCTCCTAATATACCACAGGCATTAGGGCTATAATGCATGAATAGCTTAGGACAAACTTTCTTCAAAGGAAGCCAAGTTGTGCATCCTTTTGCCTGGACAAAAACTTATTTTCCAATGATAAGTGCAAGCTGCTTACTGGTTTTATTTTTTTTCAACCATTATTGGCCTTGTTTGCAGTTCTGTCTGTTTAAGAGTAAGTGTGGGCTCATTTTAACCTTATTTAATTGTTTTAGAGTCAAATTCTTCAAGCTATGTGGTACAAATATGATACCATAAAATTGTTTTCTTTATGGTTATTCTAAATATTTGAATATTTAGGGTTTAAGTCTTATTTTTTAATGTTTTTGCAAGTGAACCAGAGGAAAAAATGATTATTAAAACCACATGTACTTATGTTTAAGAAAATAAAAAGTTGTACAAAAAGTGTTATAAAAGAGCATTTGGCTTTGGGTGATTCAAAGTGCACTCTGTGTGACACAAACCTTTATTAAGCCACTTATACAGATTGTTATCACCAGAAACTGTCCTGTCTTTAGAGTCTCTTTGATTGACAACCAATTGCAAGTATCACAAAACTGCTGTGGAGCAAGCGAAATGACATTATTTTATCTCTTACTGAAAACATGGCTATAAATTGCAGTGAAGGGAAGCATAGCATCATTTTTCTCCAAAAACTCTTGCTCTGAAATGATACTTCAATTACTTTAGTTGTACTCACTTAAATGTAAATTGGTTTATAGGTTTAATAGATTTTTCTTAGGGTCTGAATTAGGAAATGAGTATCTTCTTCTCCAGAGGCATTTATTCATCTAGATCAAGTATTTATGAAATAATCCAGAATTTTCTTCAAATCTTGAAGTAATTTATAACTTTCCTTGTAAAAGGAAGACTATGCACAACAGTAATGTGATATAGCAAGAATATGAAACTCTAATTTTGTACTTTAATACTATGGGACTATTAGGCTATAATCTATTAAAATAGACTGCTAAGAGAGGTTTTAAAATAATCCATGTGTTGGACGATATGTTGTGAAATTATCCTGTAAAGTAATACTTGATCTTGCTTATAGGACATCTCTATGCAGGGTTTATCTGTATATTCTTATCTTTAGTTGTACTGCTATTTGTTGTTTCAGGGGTTTGGATATATCCAACAATTGTTTGGAATTTAGTCAAAATACAGAAATAGGTGATTTGAATTTATTATTTTTTTTAACACAATATGTATGGAATCTTCACCTTAAAATCAGGATTGCATTTGAATTTTAGTTTTCTAGTCATAAATCTATTTGCTGGCTAATTAACATATTTCCAATTGTTATGTGACTGTAATTTGTTGATCATGGCCATGTATTGCTTTTTTTGGGCACTACTGCTGTTTTGTTTGGCTCCAGGTTGCAGTTTGTCCAAATTAAAAATAGACACATGCATACCCAAAAAGATACATAGGTAATGAATTTTCACACTCAGTAAAATTCTGTACAGAATTAGAATAAAAATTTCTATTATTAAAAAGTCCTGTTTTCTTTAGTTTTAGGAAAAATTCAGTGTATTTTGTTCATTGTTTGTAAATATTGGTATTTTGGCATATAGGGTTTCAAAGGAAGTCCTGTAGGTTTCACAATGTACAATGAAAAAGTGTATATTTGGAGATAAAACCAGTATTTGAGTATTTGAGCCCCTCTCCTATAATGTCCCATTTTGTTCTTTTTGGCTTCTAGATCCTTCATTTTCACCAATGTTCATGGGGTTTTTGTCTATATATGAGAAACAGTAAGTCTCCATGTTCCCAGCTGTTTTCTGTAGCATTTCTTTGTTTAGATTCCAGATATTCAAATAACTTTATACATTGAGGACCCCTTTGCAAATATGCTTTTGCTGGTAAGATTGAAGTAGTTTTTATTCTTTTTGTAGAGAGAGGGGTGGGGATGGAGGGTTGGCGATCGTGTTAAGGCTGCTGATACGGCTTTAGGAATATGAAATATTCTGTATTTCATGAGAAAGTGTTCTTGGCCATGTAGGCTTCTTCCCTCTGGTCTCTGATCACATATGCATAAGCAGCTCATTCCTCATTAATTTATCAGGCGAGGTATTGTACATATTTATTTGTAGCATTTCTATCAAACAAATTGTTCTAAATGGCCTACTTTTTTTAGTGACTGAAAGGCTTTGTGGAGGCCTTGGTTGTTTATATGTATATGGAGAAAATTACAATATGGAAGTAATTTGAGAAATTTCAACAGTTTCAGCAATAGTGATCTAGAAATTGAATGTGTTGGAAACACAATATTCCAGTGCACTGCTGCATATATAATGTATGTGCAGTATATGCTGAGGCCTTTTTCAAAACATTTACATTAAACCTGTCAGATATTTATGAATAGCAAAAATTAATTTCCCCCAGTTCTGTCATCAGTTAGAGAAATGGATTTCAGCACAGAAGACTGTCAGTGTTTCCTGCATACCGGAACAGCTCACTTCAATGTCATAGAATTACACCAGGTGGCCTGCTAAGAGTCAGCTTAATGTGATTCCAAATGATAGGGTAGAGAATGTGAGGGAAATTAAAATAGTATCATACTTATGATTTAAAAGGAAGTTAATTACAAGGGCTTGTTAATAAACAAAGAAAAATTCAGAATGTATTATCTGTTGTGTAGCATATCAGTAGTGAATGTGATACCATAAAAAGTAAAATTTAACACTGCATAACTTTGCAGTGGCTATGAAATAATTAAGCTGTTGACATGTTTTGCTTATTAAAGGATTTTTGTCTTTGGAAAGAATTATTAAAATATTGGGCTTCGCCTTTATATTTTTGAATGTTGTCTTACAATGCAAACACAATTGCAGCCTCTTTGTTTCTTGTTTGCATCTCTCTTGCAAGTGCAAAACCATCTGAATGTGGCCTGTGTTTTGAAAGAAAAATGTTTATTCTGTTGATACAAAGTGTTTGGATGCCAGAGTGTAAAGGAAATATTCATTATTGCCTAGTTTTCTGTTATAAGAAAATAGATCACGTAAATTGCTATGCTAAATGTTATTTAATAAGTTAAATCTGAATGGTCATTTATTGCTGCACGAGTTTTTACAGTGTCCATAGTGCACTTGTGTGCATTGCTCCATGGCTGCCAGAGATCAGAATTCAGAGAATATTAAAGTTGGTCTTTTTTAAAATTTTCTTAAAAGATAGTTCTTAAAACTGGGAAAAGAAATGGTGTATTTTGCCTTTATAGAGTAAACAGTAAACACATGCATTCTTTGAACTGTGTAGATAAAAATATTTTCTGGATACATTTCTTTTCTGGATGTTGCATGAAACCCAGAAATGTCCAAGAAACTGGAAAATGGATGAACCAGTATCAAAGAATATGCTAGAGCAGATTGTTTGGCTTTCCTTGTAGTCTCAGAACATAAAAATAAACCCCCAATATCTTATGGGGAGAATGGAAAGTGCAGAAGTCTTTTATGTTTATAGAGTCATTAAAATAAAATCTACCTATGAAAATAAAAATAAAAAAAAACAAAAATTAAAAAACCCAAAACATCTATTTTTGCAAACCTTTGAAGTTAAATATATGTTACCCATTACAGCTTATAATAGCTGTGCATACTTTATTAAGCTTGCTGATTTTTAAGTGGCTGCAATCTGTCTACAAATTTCTGGTTTTCAGATGATAATGTCTCTTGCCAAAAGCTTGCTTAGTCAACTGGAAACAAGTCAGTTTTTGTGAATCTTTCTGGAAGCAACTTGGAAATTTACTTTTAGATAAGACTTCTGAGCTTGAAGAGAGGAGCAATGATAATTCTATGGAGTTAAGTGGCTAATGTGCTGAAATACAGACCAGGGACTTTGATCTCATCTATATTTATGCTTGGTCTACTCCAGTGCGCAGCAAGAGGAAGGTTCTTTGCCCTTGAGAATCATTGAATAGCTGCTTGTGCTCTCTCAGGCTGCGGCAGTACAGCACTGGCTGGCCAACTTGGGAAATGAGAGCCTTACAGCCCTAAGGAGCTGATGTAAAGCCATAAGGAGCTAACTAATCCTCCAAATATCCACAAGTCTTCAGTAGATTTCTGTCCTATCCTACGTGTCTAGTACTGCAGTGATCTACCTTTGCCACCTCCTGCTTTTACACACCCTGCTCCTCTGCAATAGTCCACCCTTTGTGCCAACTCTCTGCTGTCTGGATCCTTCTGTGAGACAATTACATTACCTGAAAAATCCTGTTTATCATACGGATTTGCTCTCTGATAGTGAATTCAGTTGGTTTACAGTGGGATGAACATGATGAGCTCTAGAGCCAGCATAAGGTAACAGCAGCTGGAGTCAGGGAAGGAGAAAAGATGAAGGATGGTTTGGGAGGGGGGAGGACTTCCCTTCGTAAGTAGCACTGGTCTGCTACTACTCGCCCTGTATTACAGAACTGCAGCCTAAGAGCTCTATTTTGTAATACAACTAGACTGCTGCATGGGTTTCTCCTGAAGGGGTGTTGTTCCCGCTTCTCATACTGTCAGAATATACATGCCCATGCTCTCTCCCTGATGTAAAACCAAATTGTGTCAGTTCAGGGAACTTGATGTGCAGAAGAAAGTAGTTGTACCAACAACACCTCACACAGCTTTCAGCCTCCCCTAGCTGAGCATGTGGCTGTTTGGGCAGAAATGTCTGCTGGAAAGGGGAGAGAAATAGCACTCCTGTTTGTATGGTGGTATTGTCTTGGATTAGTTGAAGCTAATGATGACATGAAACATTGAATATTTTCCAGAATAGTTACTATCACTAGAATAAATTGTCTTCCTCAAGAGCTTTTCTTCATGGGAGGGCATTCTAATTAGCAAATGTGTATCTTAGAGAAGACATTCTCTTTAGAGTCATCTTAAGAAAATGTTCAAATTATTTTTCTGTCAGAAATCCATTCTAGGTGTTTCTTTTTCTTTATACAGTTCTTATACATTCATTTTAGCCAGAATTGCAGAACACAGCAGGTAAAAGCTTCTCTCTGTTGACTTTAGCATCAAAATGTCCATAGGTATTGTAGATTTTACAAGTCTGCTCAACAGTTTTTGATTACTTGTTTAAGATTTGTTTCTATCCTTAAATTTTATGGATTTAGATAATATACTTTAAAATGGACTTACTTTGTCATCCTATTTAGATTTTACGCAATTCCAAATGGATATCCTTAGTCTTTCATGGTTTCTGTATTTCTGTGCCTTCTTGTGGAACTATTTATCCATTAATAGCTGTATCATAGGTTCCCAAATAGTTTCTAATTCTAAGTTATCTGCGTATCAACTTTTTATATGAAATTGTGTTTTGTTAAAGCCATTCATTTTCAAGTCTATTATTTGTAATTATCATCTTTTATTGATTTCTTGTGTCCTATATAAGCATCAAATTATATGTTCAGATTTGTGATTTGGTCTCTGGTTTTCTGAAAGAGAACATACAATGCACGGAATACACTATACCAGGATACTATTTTTGCTAGGTAGATAGGAACACTTTTCTCTTTATAGACAACCTAATTACCCTTCAAATATCCAAAGTAGAAGTTAAATGGAAATTTTTCTTTATAGTGATTATTTTAATAGTGTCCTGGGTCTTGATAAATTGTCTATTCTGACTGTATAAAAAACCCACTCTGACACACAACATATATAAAAAGTCATGTATGGCTGAGGCAAAGTAGTTTCAAATTACTGAAAACATATTTGAGTATCAATTAATTCATTTAAAAATTCTCTGTTTGATCAAGGTGATCAAAGGAATATTAAGAATATATAAAATTTGATAGTACTTGATTAGAATTTGGTATACTGTTTCCTCCATCCAAATCATAGTGTTCAATTTTAGAATAGACTTAATTACTTACAATATTCAGTGACTGGGATTCCCTGAATACAGCTGTTTCCCCAGTTAGATTTCTGGCTACATAGAATATATCATTGTCCTTTTAGTTATATTTTCTGTTAAAAGTAATTCTATCAAATTTTAAATAGATATAGTCATTAACTAGTACTAGTGCTACACTTAAGAGAAAGTGCTGTGAAAGAAGAAAGAAGGAAGTAATGCCAGTATTTAATTTAAACAAGAAGCTTCAAGCCCTTTGTCTCCTCAACCCACAAGCAATGTTCCACAGTCATCTTGCCATGACTGATCTGATGCCGGATTTTTCCCTATCTGAGGGAATATTTTAAAATGTTAGCCTATGTGAAATCACACTCTTACAAAAAGGAAATCCTGAAATATATTTTCATTAAATAAAATGCTTCTGGTCATGGCAAAGCAAGAAATCGTAGAATTTAAATAATTTTGGCATTTTTTTTTTATTCAGATATCAGGATGTGTTTCTAACAATCATAGACACAGAATACTACTTTATCTTATTCTGAACATCTGATTGCCATAGACCTGTTAAAGTTTTATTGGTTTTTAACTTTTGATTATAGTATTCATCAGCTTCTTATATGGTCTGAACAAAACCAATATTACTTTAAACAGATCCTTAAGAACAGCAGTTTAATCTCCTGTGTGTGCAAGCTAGATATATGGCTTTGGCCAAATGCATGTTCAAAGTCTGACTTTTAGCCATAAAAAGATCTTTTGTGTGCCTCCAGATTCAGTTGTCCTTGTCATGGACATCCCAACCTTTAAAACTTGTTTTCAATGGTCAACATTTTTGTGTGATGCTTCTCTTCTGAGATACACATCGTGCTAGGCTCAGCCTCATTCTGCCGTGACCGTTTCCATCATCACAAGTACTTGATCTGTTTCACGTTTTATGGAATCGATAAATCTCATCCCTAAAGAGTCCAGCAGCCCTTTGATTCCTGACCTGACATTTGCTAATGCTATTCCTGATGACCTGCCAGTACAGATCTTCAGAACCGCAGTCTATGTTTGACAACACTCATAATATGAATCAATATTTAGCATTCAGTAAGTGAGCTGGGGAGTCATTTTATTGCTGCAAAGGGCTACATTGCCCCTGGGCAGCTGTCAGAAATGGGTAGTTATTAATAGCCCTCTCTTTTCGCTTAGCATAGTCAGTAGGGGTCAGCCATGAAATGATTTAATCAGTTTATGATATCTGTGACAAAGAGCACTTAAAATGTAATCACAAAATTTAAGGAGAAGTGTCCCTGGGCTGTTGTAATGTTTTCCTCATTTAATTTTCTCTGAAGTTGATAGGGTACACTAGAAGGCTGACCAAATAAAAGATCCATGTCTAAAGTTCTTTTTGCTCTTCTGTCTTACTCTCTGTGTAAGGGGAGTGTGGAGATTTTAGGGGAGATGAAAGTGATGATATTAAAGAAGAAAATCGTATTCCAAAATTTCATTGTCTCAAGACCCCTTCCATTTGACCGTGGTGACTATATGGCTATGAGAACATTGCATAGCGGTGAGACATTTTCACATGTTGGAAAAGGAGAAGGGTCTGTCACAGACCTTCTCTTCTGTTTAGAAACATTGAAAATATGTATGTGGTAAATAGAGCCTGTCTTTGGGCAGCTTAGTCCACTGTGACCGCTTCACCAGTGGAGTTCACTACAGGTGTTGCTGAATTTGGCAGCATTGTAACACTTGTGTTTTCATGTTGGTAGGTGATCTGGTCTGGGAAAATGCCTTCAGTGGGTGAAGTACAAACAAGCTTGCTTCAGTCTGAAATTTCCATTTGTCACTGTTTAGGGTCAGGGTGGCCCCTAAGACCTATAACAGATGCTCTCTGTTAACCTCCCTCCCTCCTCAAAGAGTGTTGCAATTCGGGCGTAGCAATCTGGCACCGAAAGCGCACGGCTGCCGCCCAATAGCCGCGCGGTCCAAA
>JANHFX010023768.1:36199-46870 GCA_027560015.1 Chloroceryle amazona
AAAAATATAAATTAATAAGATATCCTAATTCATAGCTATACCAGCCTATCAAATAACTGATAATTTTTGTCTTTGTTCACTGAGTTTCTCTGTGTAACAAAAAGTTTTTCTTTATTATTATAGGTCGCTGTTTATCTGAGGATTTTAGTTTGTTCAGGATTATTCCTCTCTAAAGTATTAATTCTGATGGATTGTGATATAAAATCAAGATCACAGACATGCTTCACAGTTAAGGGCTTTTTTTTTTAACTGGATTACTGCTGTATCAGGAATTTGGTAGAAGTCAATGTATTTAGAAACAGGTATCAGCCTTACAAGTAATGTTTGTTTCTCTGGTATAATGAAGCCCACTTAAATAAATGCCTGATATAAAAATAATCCTGTTAAAACTGAACAAATGAACTCTACACCAGTCTCTCAGACTTCTATAAGACTCTGACTGATAAATACTTGATTAATGAACAATCCTGTTAAATGAATGTTAAATAAATTTGTGTGCCAAACAGAGAAGTAGATTATAATCATGGTCAGATTCATTATAGGAAAGTTACAGATGAATAAATCTTCTAGGCTGATAATTTCTGACAAAGCATGATGACATTCTCTTTTCTTTGATAACAATAAGTCTTTTATAGGAATAGTTTCAATGGTTTGTTTTTTTGATTGGTGTTTTTCTTTTAAATACACAAAAAGGATTCTTATCCATGTAATGTAGTAATGGAACTATCCATAAAAAATAAGCATATATACTTATATGGTAGTAAAGCACTAATATTTTAAAATGTAATGTTTACTTATTTGTCTTTCATGGCATCTGACTTTTTGGTTTTTATGCCATCCTAAAAAAAAAAAAAAGAAAAAAAAATATCCTAGCAATTAACCTTTTAACCAGTATAGGTCATGTGACATTAGATCATTTAGATTTAAATTATTTAAATAAACATAGGTATTTTAATGCACATTAGCAATCTTGTTATAGGACATATTATAGTGTATTTTATTCATTTGTGACTTTGTGTTTTTTTTTTAAATAAATATTTTGCTTTTGATAGGAAAAACTCCCAAACTATTTCATGTATATGAAAGAGTCTATAAAAAAGCTAACAAGTCATTAGTTCTGAAAGCTCATTAAAATAGATCAAACCCAAATAAACTAATAAAAGAAGAGCCTGTGCCAGTAAGAACATATGACTGTAAATATCTTTTGCTGCAATATACCCCCTGGACTGAGCCAAGTGTCTTGCTGACAACATTTCTCATGTGGCAGTTGTTCGTAAAAAGGCACCAAATGATTACAGACAAAATGAATAAAACATAATGCAGTGGTCAGGTTGTGTTTGGTACTGAGAGGTGAGAAGGGGTGAGAAGGGATGAGGAAGTTTTGGATGCCTTCGGACTATCTTTGAGTTTCTTTATTGGGGAAGCAATTAGACTATCAGCCTCTAGAAATCTAGAGCTAGCAAAGGCCTATGTGACTATGCTTAAGACCAGCAAAGAGGTTAAAGCTTTAGTTGCATCTTTCTTTTGTTAATTGACCTCATTGGAATGACCATATTGTCCTTTCCTGAAGACCAAACCTTAAAATCATTAGTCTCTTACATATGTAAAATACTTAAGAGATAAAATCTGAATGAGTAGAAAGGTAGATTTGCATAATGATACAGAACTGCCCCTTGATTTACTTTCAAAGGTGTCATTAACAAGGCTTTTTAAAGTAGAAGAAAATGCAAAGAAAGGTGCTTTTATCTGCAAAGTAGTGATCAAAATATGCCTTGTGTACAGATCGAAATGCACTTTATAGTTGGGCTTATTACAATCATAGTTTTAATATTTTTTTCATCTCCCATGAAGATTTTTCTTTTGGTTTTCAGAAATGTTTCTACTTCACTATTTTTTTTTAATAACAAAAATTTCATACTGGAATACATAGAGTATAATTTCAACCTTTTATCTACGAGTGTGTTAATACAAAAAACCCTAAGCCTAAACTGTGTCTAATGTAAGTTAGCTTTTTGAAGGCAATGATTTGATTCATGGAAACAAAGTCATATAGATTCTATGTCTGAAGGTCATCATAACTAAACAGAAATTAGGCAAAAGGCAGACTTCCTGCCATCTATATGTGAGGATGGAAAAGGGCATTTCTACAGGTGTCTTATTGGAGGAAAAGTTCTTTCACTGCTGTCTGATGTATGGACTTTCTGAGTTTTCCTTGGTTCTTACAGTTTTCATCTCCACTTTTCTTCTATTTGGACTATTTGATGTCTTCCAATTCGTGTGTGATTACAGTAAACTAAGAAAGCTTTGTTTATTATAAGCATTATACTGTTTGTTCCGTGAATGGAGAAAATACAAGCAAGAATATTTATTTTGATTGTACATATGAATAAGGGAAGAAACTTTTTCTGTTAATTTTCACTGCATTTCCAGAATTATTTGGACTAGATTTGTGATTATTACCAATTTTCCACTGTCCCCTTGGATACTTCCTGTTTAAACCTGATACCTAGTATATCATATTGATCTGATATTTGATACATTATCTTCCCGTGGTCTTACATCATGTTCTATTTTATTGTAAAAGAAATTATAGGTTTAAAACCCGGGGAACAATGTGATTATTTAGGGGAACGAATGTACTCACAAGTCTAGTAACTAGAACTGGAATTTTTAAGAAAGCCTGAAGTAATACTGATAATTATCACCTTGGGCTTCTTCCGAAAAATCTGGAGTAAGTATATTAACACAATCTTCAATAATCTTGTTGTATTTTCCTTCCATTCACTATTAACAATGGAAAAGTTAGAAGGTAATACTAGTTTTTCTTAAATGGAGAGTGGCATTATCAAAAGCTTGTCCCATCAGATATAAACTCAGACTGTTTCTACAATTTGGAAGTTCAGATGAGAGTGTTTTAATGATAATAGTCATTTGGCAAGAAAACTAGAGGCTTAACTAGTCCTGCTGGAACTATTTTCTTTTAATCTTTACATTCATAACTGTTTCTGACTTTGTCTACTTGCTAATTTTTTGTACTCAATCATCAAGGCTATTGCCTTTTGGTTTTTCAAGTTTATTATGCAGCGTGTATACTATTTATTTTAGTGATGGAGGAATTCACTGGCTTGATTTACATCATGAGTGGTGACCAAAAAAATCACAGATCATAGAAAACAGTGCTAAAAGGGATCTGAAGAGATCATGTCAGGATGAACCAAAGGAGATTTAACTCCGTAAACTATTCCTGGCAGGTATTTTTGTCAACTGTTTTTTGACAACTAAATACATTGATGGAGATTCTCTAGCTAACATATTCCAGTCCTTCCTTATCTTCATCACTAGAAACACTTTCCTTGCACCAGTTTAAGATCACTCAGCATCCTGTTCCCAGTGAAGAAATGTGCTCAGATCTGTTGGACTTCACTATAATTTTTTTTCAATGTATTTATATATCATAATCTCCACTTCTGTGGAAGAAACATTACCAAGTCAGTCATTTCCTATAGAGCCATGTGGAAGCTTCAGACCTTGTGAATCTGGGTCAGGATTTAGGGGGAAACATTCATGTCTGAGAACCTCAGCTATTTTATAGACTCTTAATGGTCTTACAGAATTCCCTTTTGTTTATTTGTGGTGACCCAACCAGACAGCTGATGATGGTTAAATACTTCCTATGTAATGTTTGAGACTTCTGACTGGAGACCATGTAGTAGAGTTTTTAGCATTCATGTACTGTATGTAAGTCACTGTGTAACTCTTAAAAATAGATCACATTGCAGACCAAACATTGCAACCATATCAGCTATGAAATTGCATTTACTCCAAGGATTAAGCTTTCAGTCCTTCCTTACGCTTTCCATTGTTTGCTATTATTACATGCTAAGTCACTGGTCAGTTTGACTATATAATATTTTTTTTTCAAGTGAAATTGTTTAAGTGTTTTTGAAACACTGTGACTTGGGGAATTCACGATACCTCAGAATTGCCGCAATTCTAATTTTCAGAAAATACGAATGAAGACATTTCCAAATAAAAGTTCAGACTTACTCTTAGACAAATTTACTATGTAAATAAATTAAGTTTAAAGTATTTGAAAATTTTTTAATTGTTTCACAAGTAAGCAATGGAAATTCTGGAAAATTACACCTGAAATTTAAATTATTCTCCACATATAATGAAATTTGTTTCAATCACCGTGGACTGGTTGTTGTAAGGAAAGGAAGTGAAACAGTCCAATGTATCTATAATTTTTTTCCCAAATTATGAGAATAATTATAAAAAGGAATATATCATCTCTAGGGACGTGAACACAATTCATTCAGATAATTGTCTTGGTAAAGGGAAAAATGTAAACCATCTTTTTCTTGTCTGTTTCCACCATTGACTCCCTTGCTTTCTCAACCCTGACTAGATTTGTATGATAGTCTACCCAGGTGGCTCTGTTGAAGAAAAAGGTATCCGTAATGTTGACAGACATGAAGAATGACACTTCATGAAGTCAGCTGATGCATTTTCTCTTGCAGTTTTAAAAAATAATTTCTAATAGTGCAATTCAAGTTGTTTAGCTGGATTCAGAAAGGATTGTCAGATTGGAAAATAAAGTTATTTAAGTATATATTACATACTTTTGTCTAGTTGTGAGACTACTGAGTTCAAACATAAATTATATCATAGTCATTTCACTTGGAATTCCTCCAGCAGATGAGAGTCCTGGCCACTTCTCAGCCTCTCTCCATTTTAGGAAGGTTTGACTGTATTGTACTGTTAATTAGCATGGTTAGAGAGCAGGTCTTGTATCCTAAACTCAAGACTGCTGCTTGTCTCATGAGGGAAGCTGAGTTTTGCTTCTGCCATGGTGATGCTGTAGAGTCATTGAGCAAATCATAGTGCTCAGGAAAGACTTCTCTGTCTGCTCTTCCAGCTGGAAGTAAGGTGCAATAGCTACCAGAAAAAGATTGAAAAACTTCTCGAGAAAGTCAGCTAAACATGGTATTTGGGTGTGTTTCTATGATGGAGGATCAATGTATACAGAGAGAAGTACTCAATCTGTGTTTACATGAGTGGTAGGCAAAACAAAGTTCCTTTTTCATTCTGCAAATCAAATTGAGAAAGTGATGGATAAAAGCAGATCTGAGGTTGAGGTAGGACAGAAGGAATAACAGTAGTAATCAACTAACCAAAAGGATCAAGTATAGGGACTATTACTGCTTTGGTGACACAATTTGCCAACATTTGTTTGTCAAGAGCTGTGTTGTATCAGATAATTTAGAAGGCTTCTGACAACTTTTATACATTTGTTTTCTAACAGAAATAAAATTTAGTATCATGTCTGAAGTGATTCAGCAATTGAAATGGTACTGAAGGCTGTAGTGTTAAAACTAAATCTCATTTCTTCAGTGTGACATTTCTCTGCTGTCACTGCTGTGACTAGCCTTTTTGTTTTGTTTTGTTTTGGTTTTGTTGTTGTTGTTAACAATATTAGCTACTATTTATACACTTAGAATTTCTGGCTAGATTACTGTGGAAGGTTGTGGTACCTAGATGTAAAAAATAGTATAATAATGTTCTATTCTTTTTGGAACAAATTTGTTAAACAGAATGTCAAATGAGTCATTTTGTTCATGTCAGATATCTGAAAATAATGGAAAGATGCCAAAGTAAAAGCCCAGTAATCCATGCACTGGTGTAATGGAGCAAATGAAATGCAAAGCTCTTGTACAGGTCCAATTTCAGCACCAAATGCTTACCTGTCAGTCAGCAAAATTGTCCCTGAATAGGAATGAGCCTATCTGAGAGGGAAAGGATTTTAATATACATCAAATTCTTTGAATCTCATGTGAGATAGATGTTTTTAAGAGGAAATGCTGAAAGGGAAATCTTAGTTCAAGCTAGTTCAAATCACACATGTATTGCTGACTGTGAAAGGTTTAGGTTGATCCCTATTGTTTGACATCTCTAGTTCCTTGGATGGATAGGTGATTTCCCTTAGGCTATGTCACATCTGGCCAGTCACTGATTTTAGACAGGTAAGTTACAGACTTTTGGAGGCATCTGTGTCTTGTCTGTGAAAGACCTGATTAAAACTTTAATTCACAAAATGCCAACAACAGAGATATCTTTGCAGATATCATAGTTATGATTTGCTCTGACTCAAATGTTTTTGAAGAGCTATGCAGCTGACTGTGCTTTTACCTTTAAAGTGACCATTGGGAGAACATGTTTTGCTACTGAGATGTCTTCTTGAAGGCTTAGACATAAAATATTAAACGTAGTATTTAACTTATGTAGGTTCAGAGTTGAGGTTGCCACGGCTCTACATGCTCCTTGTTTTATCAAGTCCCAGTTTTCTTCACTTTTCAATATTGTTTCCCAGTAGCCTCTCTCTGTGCTGAGGGTGGAAGTGACTAACCAGAGTCAGTATACCCATCGACAGGCAGGCAGGACTAATTCTCTTAGAAGTTGCAGTATTGAGAACAAACCAGGACTTCAGGAATAAAAAAAAAAATTCAAATATGCAGTATCAAAAATGATAATAAATCGAGCAGAACGGTGTATACTTTTGGGTTATGACTAGTTGAAGTGCAGATTAAGAGCTCTAAACCACTGCATGTGAAACAAAGAGCACAATGCTGAATTCATTTTAATCCTCTGGTTTAAGTGGGTGTCCCTTCTACTTCTGGGTCTAGATATAATCATACTTGTATCAATCTATATTGTATGACTTTTGTAAGCAGTGAAAATAGTATTTTTCACTAAATTGTCACTTATTATTGTTCATTTGTGGCCACTAACATAGAAAAATGTTGCAGCTACAATGTCAGAAGAATGGGGACAATTTGATGTTTTCTTTTGATGCTGTTTGTTGATATCTAGACCACTGCAGCTTGATTGCCTAACATTAAACCTATAATAACAGTGCAATCATAGCAGTATCATCATGAATGTCGTTACAATAGAAACAACATTTACACGGTTTCAGAATGGTAATTATCAAACTTTTTGTCATGAAGCGCTTATTTGCTAGCATTGATCTGCCCCGGTCAGTTGTTAGCTCTTCTCATCTGAGGTGTATTGATTGTATAATCAGTAGATAGAGGCTGCGGGCAGATGAAATTCAGTGTTGTTGGGCAAATTATTGTCTGCTTGCCTGTTGACCTGGACCCTGCTGGTTGTACCTTAGACAGTGGTGGGATTATTACTCATTTCAGTGACCCTACACTGACAGAGAACTCTGTATTATTATAAAAGATAAATGGCATCCTTCTTTGCTGTGGATATGGTTGAGCGCAGGTGTCAGTGTGTAGTGAAACCGAAAAGCTTGTGCAGCAATGTTTCTTGACTTTCCTTTAGGTTTTTTTTTTCTTTTAAAATATATATAAAAATACTGTGGATTTGCAACATATTTCATGTCATATACAACATACATTCATAGGTATATGCTTACATACTTGTCAAGCTGTAAGTTATTGATATAATTAAAGCACATCTTGGTTATTGCAATCAGATAGCAAGGAGGACAAAAGTAATCACTACTTTTAAACCTCAGGCAAGTAGCCCACTCCTGGGCTGAGTAATTTTGCAAATTCTTCTCTCACTTGTTTTCTTTACCTCTAGCATTACTATGAAGAAACTAAGTAATAGTGTCAATAAATGTGTGTGAGAGAGGCAGAAGTTACTAGTTAATAAAACTTTGTGAGGTACCAGTTTAGTAAATCTCCTATGCAGTATTCGTGTCAGGACTTTTGTAACAGTAGTGGTTGTTAGTGTACACAGCATTTAAGTAGGAGATTTGCATTATGGTTATTACCAGAGGGAAAACCCTCACGACTCAAATGACAAGAGATAATGTAGAAATCATGAATACTTTTACATCCCTCAGTAAAGCCACCTGTGTTTGGCTAATGTACTCTGTGGTGGTGACTGTACCATTGTATTGTAAAGGTCAGTCATTACCTGTGCATTGTATTTAAACCATTTGCTCACAGCAAGTAATAGTATTTGGATGACCAGCAGTTTGATAATATTAATTGTCCCAAATGCCGCTGAAGCCATGATAAGAATACTGAGCACTTACACAGTAATTTACAATTTCAATGTGCTGTAAAAACATTAGCGAATTGTTGTTATGCTGGAAAATCTACAGGCAGTTCTATATAGCTCTGAATATACATTGCATGACTATAATTTAATTGCCAGAAGAAATGGATCTACCTTAAAAAAAAAAAAAAAGAAACAATGCAAATGTTTGGTGGAAGTGCACAATGATGGTACTACCGTAATCTCTGGAATAATTACCCATGAAAGGGAGCCTTTGCAAAGGAGCATTATATTGAAAGTAGATTAAATGTTTTTAAAATCAAAATATAAGAAAAAAGACAATGTGTAACTCTTGTGATTTTCTCTGTAGGTGTATATCAAGTACAGATATATAGCGGATAGATAAATCATATACCAGGTGATAAATAAAGCAAAATGTAGAAGGAAGAAAAGCAAGCATCTCTCAGGAAGGATTGTTTGTCTAGTAAAGAGAAAATCAGTATTTCAGAAACTACTTTAAAATAGTTATAAACTAAGATATGGAGTGAAGAAAGTAAACATGGTTGTCATGTACACAGAGGTTTATATGTTTTTGGATGGCATTTTCAATAACTGCATAGTTCTTTCAAGAAAACAAAAACATGCAGCATTTGCAAGAATTATAACAGTAGCCAGTGGTTCATTAGGAAAAAATGAAGTTTACTTTTCAGTATGTGACTATTATAAAACTTTATACAAGGGCAATTCTTAGCTGGTAACTTAGGGGGCTAATTAGTGGGGAGAGTTACCAGTCTTATAAATGGATTGATTCTCTTTAGCAATGTTGTTGACCAAGATACACTTCTGTAGCATATTCTTGTAACTCTTCTGCCAGGGTTTCATCTTTCTGTGACTGAAGGCATATTTTGATATGCACAGTTCTTGTCACATTATCTCAGATTTATGTGAAAACCAGGTTCTGAGAAGGAGCTTTGAGAAAATCTGTAGGATCATGAAATACAAATGGTAAAATCAGAGACAGGTAAAATTACTGTAACTACTGAGGGATTCAAGAGGAAGAGGCAATGACTCTCTAGTAGTATCAAGGATTCAAGGAGCACTGAAGTCTTCCTGCCAGACTTGGTGTTTGCTTGTCTAGCAAAGGTTCAACGGGTGTCTCAGAGTGGTGGGCAAATTAATTCACGTAATAGTAGGTTCTCCTTGTTAACTATTGCATATATTAGCCAATAAACAATTAATTTATGATTTTAGTTGTGTATATCCTGCTTG
This sequence comes from Chloroceryle amazona, assembly GCA_027560015.1. Taxonomy (NCBI): domain Eukaryota; kingdom Metazoa; phylum Chordata; class Aves; order Coraciiformes; family Cerylidae; genus Chloroceryle; species Chloroceryle amazona. The sequence continues at coordinate 45,506 of JANHFX010023768.1, forward strand.
CTGTCTTTTGTAGATGGTAAAAATTGCCTGGACAAAGTGATCCAGAAAGGGAGATTTCCAAGCATTCCATGTGTAAAGGCAGTGGGGGTGCCACTGTGTGGTCAATAGTGACTGGTCCTTTCCAAGGCCCTCTGACAGATCATTGCTACCCTGGAGGGCAGGTAGCTAAAACCATGATTTATAGGTTCTTACTGTATTTAGTCTTCAAACTGAGATATGCTCTACTTGTTTCTGTGAAAACTGCATTTGAGCATGACATGATATTTTTAATTTTCACAGGAATCTTCAGAGTCCAAAGTAATATGAGTTAGCTGTATGCAGTACAGGAGCATAACAGTTTTTGTCTCATTTTTGTCAGGAGGTGGAAATCCTCTCAGAAGATATTTTCCAAGAACTTGTGACATGGAAAAGTTGCAGTTACAGTTCAGCAATTATAATTGTAAAAGTTACAGTTTTGTGAAGTATTTTAGAGGCCTTTAGAATCTCATACTGATTCACTCACCTAAATTACACTGATTTTCATATGTTGACATCTCAGTTGTTTCTAGACTTGCAAATCCAGTTCAACTTGTGGAAAGATCTTATTTGCAGACCTGGCTGTGAAATTGTAGTAAATATCTGAGTGAGGATTTTCAAATGTGATAGCACCGGGAAAAAAAACCAACAAACTTAACATGGTGATTTTTATTTCAAAGCTGGTTTTCATCTCTCTTGTATTTTTGTGAAGGTGAGATGTTACAAAAGGATGACTTTCCACCCTGAAAAAAAAAAAAAAATACCAAAAGATATAACTAAAACATTTGCTTGTGACAAGAAGCATAACAAATGTGAAGAAGCTACTGTTTCAATATTACCGTGACAGCAAGCAAGTCAGAACATCGGCCTGTTTTATTATTTTTCTTCTTTGAGTGGGAATAAATACTAAATTTCATAAGCACGTGCAACAGGATATTATCACAAGTTGCTTGACATACTGAATGATCTCCTAGGAAAATTCTCTTATCAAATAGAATTAAAGCAAAGATGAAAACCTCTTCATTGTTAGGAATTGTAGAATGGTTTGGGTTGGAAAGGACCTTTAGAGGTCATCTGATCCAACTCCACTACAGTGAGCAGGGACATCTTTAACTAGATGAGGTTACTCAGAGCCCCATCCAGACCCGACCTCAGACCTGACCTTGAAAGTTTCCAGGGATGGAGCATTGGCCACAGAATCAGAGAAGGAAATACTTTAGGAAACTATTAGGAAACTCAATATCCTCTAAAAATATATGGTAAAATGAAAGCAGTAAATCTAGTATAATATATATATATATATATATACTAGTAAATCTAGTATATCTAGGATAGAAATAATAAAGAAAT
>JANHFX010023769.1:9925-42846 GCA_027560015.1 Chloroceryle amazona
AAGAGAGAAAAAGAGTAACACCCTTATCTTTAAGGGGTTTTGTTTCTGCAAGTACCTGATGCTTCTTTCCCAAGTGCCAGCCTGAAGAACCTTACAGATCACAGAATCTCAGCATGGTGGGGGTTGGAAGGGATCTCTGGAGATCATCTGGTCCAACCCCCCCAGCTCCAGCAGGGTCACCCAGAGCAGGGTGCCCAGGATTGCATTTTCCAGGCAGGTCTGGAATCTCTCCAGAGAAGGAGACTCCACAACCTCTCTGCCACCCTCACAGGAATGAAGTTTTTCCTCATGATAGCTGCAAGTAGAACTTTATGGATACCTATGAGTAGTGGGAGCATCTAAGCAGGGCTGCAGGGTAGCTCGGGATGCTTTTTAGTTACAGATTGGTCCTTTTTGTGCTGAGCACACCCAAAACTTGCAGGGAAACTAGCAACACTACAGTCGAGACCGGTCCTTCGAAACTGCTCGCTTTGGGAAAGGTGCTGCTCAGTGCAGCGGTGGGGTTCCTGGCGGGGGAGTTGTGAAGAGGGCAGAGGTGAAGGGTGCCAGCATATCCAAGGCTGATGGCCCGTGTGCTCATGGGACCCAACCAAGGAGCTTCGTAATGACTATGCCAATAATCAAAACTTGATTTTGTTACCTCAAAGTTAATCTCTGTGCAGGTCATGATGCTCACGATGGGAGCTCCTGCTCTTACTGCCAGCTAGTGGGACCCCAGTTTGATGGCAAAGCTTGTGCAATTGAGCATGGAACTGTTGTGTGGCCACCAGGCTTTGTGTCAGGTGGGAGAAAAGCTTTTTTCCTTTATTTTCCCTTTGCTGCTGAAAAGTCTCCACCTGCACATATATTGTTTGGAGGTCACAGGACATCCACCTCTCCACATCTCTGACACTTCTTTTGTAGCAATTACCTCTTACAAGGAAAACATTTCTTGATGGTTTTTATCCTTGCCCTCTGCTCCAGATCAGCCCAACATTAGAGATTTTCTCCAAACTTTGAAGAGCAGATGATTTGGGGGTGAAGGTTCCTTACAAAGGCACGGTCAGCTGGAGACCCCAGTCCTCTGCAAGGACATGGTCACACTGTGGTCTCATGGGACCATGAAGAGGGGACAGCTGTGTTTGTAAAGAGCAGTAGGGATCAAACTGGAAAACTTTCTACCCTGCTGCTCAGTGGGGTCTGGCCAAGGCTCCCCAGAATCCTATTCTCTCCCACCGTACCAGCAGGCTCCTGGCTGAAGCCACTGCTACATGCAAAGAGATTAGGTGACACCGGCTCTGTGTTTGGGGTCTGAGTGCTTCTTTCAATTTAGCTTAACTCGGTGAGGAATTGACTTAAACTAGATTGATATAAGCCACTCTTAAAAGATTTAAGCCCCATCGTAAGAGGATGTGCTCATGGTTTTACACTGTATTAACCCAGGCATTTGAATAACAGCTCCAGGCTAGGTCTATACTTGGGGTTTATATCAAATTATTGCTGTTCAGGCCTGCCTGGTTTTTTTAATTAAATCATCAAAAAATGTTCATGTGGATTCACTGACACTGATGGGAAATTATATTGCAGTGGGTTAACTTTGGAAGTCATCGACCTTTCCCAAGAGTAGGGATGAGCAGGGCTGCGTGCTCAAGGGGAAGAAGGTTTGTAAACCCAGGTGGTGTTTAATGTATTTTAATCAGTGAGGAGTACTAACGTTTTAATTAAATACATCTATATTAAACTCCTTCACTTCTTCCTGTGGCCAGCAGCCTCCTAAAAGGAAGGAGGGCAGAGACAGCCCTGTTCACGGGGGCAAGGCCAGGACACTTGGCTGGGCTAGAGCAGCAAAGCCTGGGACGGTGTTTTCCCCATGGCTTCCCAGTCTAAACCCAGTGATTTTGGCTAACGTTGGTTTTTGTGACGTGCCCATTGCTGTGCCAGCACCTTGCCCTGCTCATAGCTTCATCTGACAGGAGATGTCAGTCCCACATCAGGCCTCACACCCGTGAAAGCAGCACTCAGCTGCAAACCAGCAAGTTTTGGCTAATCCCTCTCCTAGCACAGTAGATCCCTCGCACGTATATGCTGCTGCTCTCTAATAGTATTAATAATTCTCCCTTTATTTCTCACTCACTCTTGGAAGGATCATCCAATTTAAATCACAGCTTCTCTAGTTAGCGTGTGTCACCACGAGAGGGCAATAAATCATCTAATTACAATGATGGAGCCGGTGTCCTTTCACAAAGCCACCCATGATGAACTTAAATGGATTTTAAACATTAATATAATAGGCATTTAGTAAAGAATGGGAAGGAAAAAGAACATTTTAAACAAGCCAGCAGGTTCCCCTGAATGTATTTGGGATGCGGGGCTTGGATTGGCCACCAAAACCATCCTGATGTGCAGCGCGACGCTGGAATTAAAACCGGGCAAGGGAGTCCTGCCTCTTTGAGATGCTAATTCAGGTAAAAGCTCATTTTGCGGAGTGCAGCCGTACTGACCCTAATGATTCAGAGCTATTTGGAGAGCTAATGGTGGGTTACTAATTTCAGAGCATATCAATCTCATAAAAAGGGAAAGAAGATGATTCCATACTCAACTGTCCTGAGGGATGTCTGGGGGCTAACTGGCCCCTTCCTGAGCTGGCCACTGTGCCAAAATGTTCTGCCACTTCCATTGCTGGGGTTTGGCCCTATTAAAGCCAAGGAAAATACACTTTATCCTCCAGGCTGATGCTGTCAGGAACGGTGATGGAAAGTGATCTGCTCTACCCATGGTGACTCTAACCCAGGGAGGGTGTTTTTGCTGTAAAATGGTTGTACTTTTTGCTTTTCCCCCAAAGGGTGATGCTGCAGGATCCTGGTGGGCATTTGGTGGCTCCTGTTGGCAAGTCCCCAAGTGGGGCATGAGCATGATGGTTGCCACCTCCTGTGGGATAGGTGCCTGAGGTGACTTTGGCTGGTTTCTGTCCTGAGATGCTGGAGGATTGAAGGTGGAAGATGACCCTGAGTCACCCAACTTCAGTGAAATCTTGTCTTGGCATTCACTGGTCTCTGATGGGAGTCCCACATCTCCAATCTTCCCAGCTCCTGAAAAAGGTCTGCTTTGTGACACAGAGTCTGGTTACAACTCATTACTTATCTGGGACCCCAGCAGGTAGACACATCTCCCTTTCATCCCTACTCATGGGAAAGTCCTAAATTCTCTCTTGGCCATGTCTCAGATGTACCCTGGGGCAATAGGCCATCTACCCGTGTGTCAGGGCTAGCTGTTCAGGAGGTTGGGGGGGGTTAAGGGCTGCAATGCAAGATGTCCCTGGTATATCTCGGTCATTTAATCTCTTTCATTTGCCTTCTCATGCTTGGTTGGATGAGACACTGAGCTGGTGTGGAGCTTGCCTGCTCCACTTCCCTGCTGGGCCTTGGAGAGGGAGAGAGATCAGAGCTTTTGTACAGGAATCCAAAATGACCCTGATGAGCCAAGGTTGGAAATAAGCAGATAAAACTCCTCAAGGCCCAGGGCTTTTGGGTACGGTTAGGAGGGGAAAATTAGACACACAAGTATAAAATGGAGAAGAGATTTGGAAGCAGCAGCACTGGGGGCCAGGTTGTGAAAGCAGAGCAACTATTCTGGCAGCCTAAGACCAATGTGGCACTAAAGAAAAACTGAATTTGGGGATTTATTATAAAGAGAGTCACATGTGAGCCCTGGCAGGGAGCGCTCCTGCCTCATGTACAGGGGAGAGGCACCATGTCCAGATTGGTGCTTCAAAGTATTGTAAGCATCTTAGACAGAGGCCAGTGGTGAGGAAGAGAAGTGATCCTGGGCCATGGCTGGTGAGGGAAGATGGTCTCTGAGCCTCCTTGAGCAGGAGATGGCCTTCCTTGGGGAAAGGTTAAAGTAGCAGCCATTGCACTTGAGGCAAAACTGATTTGAGTGGGTAGACCAATGACATGATGAAGAGACCATGAGGAGTCTCCATCTTGGAGCTTTCCAGGCCAGGGAAGAGCCTGGGTCATTCAGACCTTCCCCAGTACTGACTTCATGACCACCAGGAGCAAAGCAAGGCTGATGGGAGCATTAGTAGCTCTATCCTGGTGCTGGAGCTGAAGAAGACTGGAAATGCTGCTTGCCATCACCTCTGGAGGTCCCCTGCAGCCCTGCACGTACCTGAGCCCTGCTGCTTTGTATCCCCTCAAGAACAAGGCTGGTGATTAGCCTTAAAACCCTAGAAAAAGTGAGAAAGCTGATGATAATCTGCCAATGAGACCTACAGCACGGCCAAAGCTTCAGTGATGTCAAGAAAAGACAGGCAGGAGAAAGCTTTGGTGCAGGACACATCGGCTGTAAGTAGGTGTTAGAGACCAAACAGGTTCTTCTGAACATTCAGGAGCTGGCAAGAACTGCAGTCACCTCTTTTTACAAGCAAGTCCTAATGTAAGATTTAGTGAGATGGATGTTACAGGTTCATGTAGAGATTTAACCTCCATGAGACATCACACACATCTGGACCACCAAGGAGGGCACCTGGCTCCTCTTGGTAGCAGTGTTCAGTGTTTTCCACTTGCATGAGCAATGGGATGGAGGAGGACAGTGCAGTGGTGTGGGTGCTGGACACCCCAACAATTTGTTTGCATCAGTCCTGGACTAATATATCCCAGGCTGACACTGGGAAGGCTGCAAGGACGAGCAAGCTCAATCTCAAAAGGAACATGAAACAGAAGAGAAGGACATGGAGACACAGAGTCCAGCCAAGTTCTGCACTGATTTTCATAACTAATAAAGATCCCGTATGAATATGAGATTGAAAGACCTCAAAGCTGATTAAATCTGTTTGATATCTCAGGGTTTCCTCCCCCTCCCACCCCTTTGTTAAAGGACAGTGCCCTCCTTCAAAGTGAGTGATGGTCTAAAGTTGTAATGCCGATTATTGCTGAGATTCTCACACCAATGCGGCGGGGAGATGGGGCGGGGGGGGGGGGAAGAGAAAAAAAAATCCCTGTAGGGGAGTTTAAAGGCGGGGGGAGTAGTGTGTAATCTACCCAACAGGATTGATCCAGGTCAGGCATTAAAGGCTAAAATGGATTAAACAAAAGACATTCCCCTTGTAACAAGAAGGAAAAACTTCAAAGGTGGGATTTGTTCTTGTTATGACAAAGGAAGTGGATTTACCAAGTGCCTGGGGGCACACCCCTCCGCGGCTTTCAATTTGCTCGAGTTGCTATGAAGAAAACAGGACAAAACGCGTGGGGGTTTTCGCCGCGCGCTTCGGTGCTGCCGGAGCCCTCCCCAGGGTAAGAACGTTGGGTTAAGAGGATCGGCTTGGCGCTGCTTTTTCTTGTTTTGTTTTGTTCGCTCTTTAAGGAGAAAAAAAAAGGAAGAAAAAGGGAAAAAAAAAGGAAAAAAAAAAAGGAAAAGAAAGGGGGATGAAAATAATAATAAAAAAAAGCAGCAAAAGGCGGGGAGAAAGGAAGAGCTGGTGGTAGCACGTCAGAGGGAAATGTGATGGCTGAGGGTGGTAGGAATGGGTGGGACAAGTGCAAGCAGAGATGAAATGGGATAGGGAAGGGGCCCTTTAAAACGAAGACCAGGGCTGTCACAGACAGGGGTGAAATACAGGTGAAAAAGGGGCTGATCCTGCCTTAAATAACATCTGCTCTCTGTATGGAGATGACTCTTTCCTCCTGCTCCTCACCAGTGACACCATGGCCAACACTGGCACGTATCAACCCCGGCCAGTGGAAACGCAGCTGTGGGCGGCATGTGCCCAGTTCTGCACCTACGGGGAGGAAAGGAGACCTTCAGGGAAACAAAGATCTCCAGGTCTCCAGGTGAGCGTCACAGCCACTGGCTTTTATGAGACTCACACCCTGCCGTGGGGGGATTATTCGTTTCTTCTTGTTCTTGAACTCACTCCAGAGCAAAGCTAATTCTCCTTCCTGGCTGAGAAAAGGGCACAGTGGCAGTAGGCATGGTGGCAACAAGGCAAGGTCACCACTTGTTCCATTTTCTCCAGGTCCTGCTACCACCACAGAGGACCTGCTGTGACCCTGGCAGCAAACACCTGTGTGACTCACCAAGAAAGCCCACAACACCCAAAACATTTCCCAGCACCATGCTTCCACAAAGCTTAAAGAGATCATGGTGCATCCAGGTCTGGAGCACCTCAGGCTGGGCTGGACCGAGTTCCTGAGCGATCCTGCAAAGGTGCTGCATGGTGGGAGTGTGGTGGCTGCCGTGGTCTCTGGTACTTCTAGCTGCCGGGATCCAAACTACAGCACAAAAGTGGCTTTTTGGAACCAAACTAACAAGAAACCAAAAAAACTGAGACAAAATAAAACACTGTACCCTCCTCCACCATTCCCACCGCTCAAGACACTGCAGACCTCTGCCACCTTCCCCTTCTACTGACAGTTCTGCAATAGGGCTTTTGCTGGGAAGGGATCTCAACAGGAACCATTTACACTTGTGTTTAAGGAGATTTGGGTGGACCAGTCGTTTTTCAGTGGTGCCCAGTGACAGAACAAGAGGTAACAGGCATGAACATGAACAGAGGAGGTTCCACCTAAACATCAGGAGGAGCTTCTTTACTGTGAGGGTGACAGAGCATTGGAACAGGCTGCCCAGAGAGGTGGTGGAGCCTCTGTCTCTAAAGACATTCAAAACCTGTCTGAACATGTTCCCATGTAAACTTGTCTATCTGACCGTGCCTTGGAAGGGGGGTTGGACTAGATGGTCTCCAGAGATCTCTTCCAACCCCTGTTGTTCTGTGATTCTGTGGGTGTGCTCTGTGGTAATTGTGAGCATTTTTAGTTGCTATTTATTAGCCCTAATCATTCCTCCAATGCCCTTCCCAGCTAAAGGTGAGATGGTCCCTCCTGCTCTCTGCCTAGGGAGGTCTCATCAGGAAGATGCTAAGCCCAAGCAGAAGGTCCTTCAGAGACAAGCCAGCTTACTTCCAGCTCCTCAGCTTGGGACTTGGTGAAAGGCAGCTCATGTTCAGAGACAGACTTTTGCAATGTGCTTCCAAGGTCTGTATGAGTTCATGAGCCTAATTATGAGCATCAAACACTGAAAGATAAGAAGTCCTTCTTCTCTGTCCACAAATAAATGAGTTGCAGCTCAGCTCTGTAGGTTAATATAGAGAATGTTCATGGATGGAGATAGAGTTTCCAAAAAAAAAAGTTTTCACATTTTAATGATTGACTGTGTCACATTTAATTGCCACAGGCCTGTCACTGTGCAAACCTGGGGACCTCTCCTCTTGATGTCATCTTAGACCTGATCACCTAATTGAATTACTTGGATAATTAGATAGAAATATAGTAGCCCTGTGCTGCACAATAATGAAGATCCATCACCTAACAGAATTAGCCTGGTTTAATGTAGAAGACTTGTACACACACACACGGGCACGTAGAGACACACAACTTAACTGGGCTGTAATCACACAGATTAGACCCAAGAGGCTGTTCCCTTCATGGAATAGTTAAAGATTTTCTTTTGCCATGGCTAGCATGGTCCTCACACAGGTTAGTACATCATTTCCAAGTAGCCGAAGGAAGCCCTCCCTTGCAGGACACATGATAAAGCTGTGGAACTCTTCACTGCAGGAACCCCTGCAGGTCCATAGGACCATCCTTGGTAGGAAGAAGTTGTGTGCAAGACAAGTGGAGGTGAGGAAAAGATGTGAAGGTACCAATCCATGCTGAACTACTTCTGACCCAGGCAGCAGCGACGGCCAGTGCTGGAGGGGGACCAGGGGATGAGATAGGCTTTGGGTGTAGTATGGTGTAGTTGGTCTTGTCCTTCTCCAACACCACTGCCTGGACAGCTTTAGCTTATCACACTTGTAGTTAACAATGTCTGTGCAAAGCTTTAAAGACAGTCTCATTAAATGGTAAATAATTTATTTCTATTTGAATGAGTTGTTGAGTGATTCTTGCAGCAGTTCATCCATCTCCATCCCTTTCATCCCTTCACAAGAGCATGTGGACATGCCCTTAAATCCCTGAGCTGTTGGGAGGCTTTGCTGGGCATTCATCAGTGGCCGGCTGGGTAGAGAGTGACATGGAGTGGGTCTCTCCACTGGATCTGTGACTGCAAGATGCCCAATACAATGTCCCAGCCTGACATCCAGAGATGGGTGGTTCCAGGTTACTCTGTGCCTCAGTTTCCCCTTTCTAAAGTGGAGATGCTGCCCCATGGTCCTCCACAGGGCAAGCACCATCACCCTCCAGCCCATTAACCTCCTCCCATGCCCTCTCTCTGCAACACTTTATGTTTTGGGGTCTTTTTAAGAGTCTCAGTTTTGTGCTGAGGTCCTGGTAGTGTTTTGCACCTCATAGCAGGGCAGTGGAGGTGTGGTAAAACCACACCAGCCCCAGAGGTGTCCCACGTGGTCCCTCCTCATTCCCTGACCACTTGGTATATTGAAAATCTCCTCCATCTAAACCACACATTGCACAGCTTCTTTCTTTGCTTTACTCAGCACCCACTGACACACGGGGACCAGAGCACAGCATCCCAGTGGGTGTCCTTGAGGGCTGGCAACTCCTCCATCCTCCGTGGCTCTCCCAACTCCTGCCACTTACCAGCTTGCTTGGAAATGGATGCATTTAAGCATTGCTTAGAGGTAGTGTTGGGGGGTATGGTCTAGGGGAGAACTTGTAGAGTAGGGTTAATGGTTGGGCACAACGATCCCAAGGGTCTTTTCCAACCTAAATGATTCTGTGAAATCCCAATGGATTTTGTTTGGGTTCTAGCAAATACCCTCTTGCCTTGATTTGTTTCTCTTTTGCCTTCCTATTTTCTGCTCCCTTGAAATGGGTTTATGCACCCTGAAAACTTGGCACGTTTTGGAAAAGATAAGCATGAGTTTGCTGGCTCCACAGGTGAGCTTTCTGTGCCGAGTTCAGCAAGGAGCCCTTGCATACAGGGGAAACATTCGCCTGATTATGCTCTACCACCACTGAAGCTCTTGTTTGTACCAGGTATTGAGTGTAGTTAACTTTAAAAAGGTGGGGGGAGGAATTAAAATTGAGCAAAGTGAAAGAGGCATGGAGTTCATATAGCATGGGGCAGTGGGGGAAGCATGGTGGTGTTGGCAGTGGTGCTAAAAAAGCAGTAAAATAGGGATGCTGGGCACCACGGGGCAGAGGATGGGGAGATAATTCCCCGTGGCAGGAACACACCATCTGTAGAAACCCATTTGGGCTGCTTTTATAGGAACCGAGGTGGTATAACTACATTCACTAGCAAATAATTTAAATATTGCCAGTCACGTCACATTGTGGTTGTTTGGAAATAATTATATCCATATCACAGACAGTAAATAATAGATGTGCTTTCACTAACATTTTATTCATGTTCTGTTTTAATATGGCAAACTTAGAAGTAATTTAATCTCCCAGTAAATTGAACTGGTAGGGGGTTCTTCACACAGAAGATTGCAAGTTATTAATTCCAGGCAGTCTTCATCTTGTACAATTAGTCACTGTTTGCAGCTGGAAATGTTTTATTAATTTTCCATAGCAGTTGATTTTCCACAGTTTTCTCAGTTTAAATTAAGCAGTAAGAGCCGCTGTTTCTTCTTAAATAAATTTCCTTTCCACAAAAATACATGCCTCTGGCTATGTCAATTTTCCCGTTTGATTAAAGTGCCAGCAGGCAATTAATAACTTAATGCATTTTAAAGTACTTTTGGAAAAGTAATTTGAATAGCCAAACTTGTATATTTGAATTGATTGTTGCAGAAGATTTAACACACGTTCTTAAATCATAGAACCTTGTAAAGGACAAATGAAGAGTTGCAGATGAAGTAGACACTGTCCGAGACCATCTCCTAAATACAGAGGGATCCTCTAAAGCTTGTCCTCTTCTGGGATTGTCACCCTGCTCCTGGGAGAGGGGTTCAGCCTCAGTTCATCTGGAGTTCAGGTGCAGGGCTGCAAGAGAAGAAGGGACTTGCTGAGTTGGCTGAACTCTCTGGAGATGAGGTTCTTGAGAAGCCCTGAGGAAGGGAGCTGTTCTGGTGAATAACTGTCACCCCTTCACTGTGTGGGCTGGGACATTCCCTGTCCCAGCACAGGCTCCTACTGCCACCGGGCACCTGCTAGCAGTTGGGTCCCAGAGGGCACTTAGGGTGATTCGGACCTAACTTCACTGGTTGTGTCCATGTTCGTCCCCGTGCCCTTGTCCGTGTCCATGCCCAAGCACACACTCATATCCATACCCATCCTCATGTCTATCCGTGGTCAGTGCAGCACCGAGCCAGTGCTCAGCAGGACCAGCTCAGCATAACTTCATCTTGTGAATCCAACACTTCCCTTGCACAGATACCAAAGCTAAGACCAGCAAGGACCTCAAAAGGCCACCCAATGCATGCCTGGCCCTCAGGTGATATCAGAGATCTCTAAACCAGGCAGATGTTCATCTAATTGGCTCAGAAAGACCTCCTATGAGACCCTACCACCTCGCACAGCCATCTATTCAGGCTGTGTTGTCCTTATAATTGACTCTGTCCTGGCTGTACCTTCCTTTGGGTGCATCTCCCTGTGGAGCCTGTGGACCCGCGTGGCTGTGTGTGCTGAGGTCATTACAGGCAAGTGAGTAGCGTGTTTTTCCTCTCACACCTAACACTGTGATCCGGCAAAGCACTTAAGCACCCTCATAAATATAACCAGATAAACACCCCCTTTGAGTTGATGGCATTATTCCTCTGCTTGCCTTAAAGCGTGTGCTTAAGGACTTTGTTGGATTGGATTTGAAATGTTTTAGCCCTCATCTTTATCTGCCTTAAAATCAGTCTTGGAATAGGACTGTCTAATATTTGTTTCTTATTTATTTTAAGGCATCAGCAACTCTATCACATTTCTTCCTTCCTTTTACAGGAGTTACTGAATGTCCTGGCATCACCCAGCTGCGAGGAGCTGTGGGCACCGCAAAAGGTAACCATGAATTTCAGCTGATGCATCCATGATCTGGAAAGAGATTATTTTCCTTGATGCTGAGCTGACTTTTCTGACCATCTCAGTGTAGAGTTGGAGTCCAGTGTGATGTCCCAGGAGGGAAAAGGAGGGGTGATTCATGTTGCAGCTATCAGTGTTTCACACATCTGAGAGCGTGGTGTGCCCCAGCTGAGAACTTCAATTCACTTAGTGCAAGATGAAATGGCAGCTGTGTTGGATTGAGAAAACAATACTAATCATGATGAAATAATAGGATTAATGCCAGCTATTGCTGTTCAACCAAAAGGTCATTTTGACAGATGTAACTTTTATCAGAAAGCATCAAAATATCAGATTTGGTTTTGATTATTTTTTTTTTTTAGCAGAGGGCACTAAGAAGACAAAATGGGAACATTGAACATGCCAGGGTTTTTCTGGGCTCTGGCATTTGGCTGGAAGCAGCTCCTGGCTTACAACAGCAGGTCCTCAGCTCCAGGGACATCATGGTCACAGCTCCACCATGACAAGCACCAGGGTGAGAAACTTGGCCACAAACCACTCCCCTTCAGCTGAACCCTTAGGGATTTTTTTCTCTCGTCTCCTGAAACTGTGGCAAGTTTCTGATTTCTGCACCAGAAAACACCTTCCTACCTTGTCCTGAAATCTCAATGCAACATTGCTTTGGTTCCCACCTGCCCTCAGTGACCTGTCTGCTGCCTCAGCTCTCCACGGACTGCACAAGTTATGCCAGAACCAACTGCTCTGTGCTTCCTCCCTGGACCAGCTTAGTGCCCATCCTAAAGATGAGGGGGCTAAACTATATATACATAAAAATATGGTCCTTGCCCAGGGCTGTGTCAGAAGGAGAAAAGTTAATTGGGAAGCTTGAGTCTTTAACTCTGTGTATGTGTGTCCCTTCTGATGGTGGCTTTGCTGGATCTCCACATCTCTGTTTTCTCACCTCTTCTAGCCCTCCACTGCAACCCTGGATTCACCCAGCAGGTCTCAAGTGCCTCCTGGAGGAGGGACCCTACTTCATCCCACTGCCAGAGGACTCTGCCTGGGCTCTCCATCCTTCCTCGGTGACCCATGGGATGTGCTTTTTCCCTCCTTTGAAGGTCCAAGTGCTGTCCTCCAACCTGTCATGCATGTGTATCTCACCGCCATGGGTACTGTCTCCAGAGGTGTCACCATTGGCTTCCCCACATCATGACAGCTTGCACCCAGACACGCTCTGTCAGCCTCAGGCTCCACATTTCTGAAGCTCCCAGGGGTCAGAACAGGGGTCTCCACTCTCCTGCCTACTCAAGCTGCCACCTCCCTGACACTACGGGTGGTTTCTAGCTTACTGGGTGTGCCCCTGCAAGCAGAACCCAGTTAAAACCAGATCAGCAGCAGGATTATTTTTGTTTTGCAAGCAAGAAGCGTTTGCCAAAGCAGGTCTTCTCTCATCCTTGGTGGCTGAGGTGCGGGGCTATGCTGTTTGGAGCCGAGAAGCTGCTCGCCCACAACTCCCAGATGGAAGGCAAACAGGAGCTGTGGGAGGCCAGCCCGTCTCTAACCGTGTGAGGCAAACCGAAGGAAGGAGACAAAATCCCCAAATCTCAGAATAATGAAAACAAGATATCCAAGTAATAAAATCTGCCAGAAGCACAGAGACAACGTAAGTCTGATCCCAGCTGGCTCAAAGAAAGTGTCCATTAACAAGGGATTAGTGGGAGGGAAGTACACAACCAGTCAATAGGAAGTGAAAACACACCGCACAGTCACCTCATACCCCAGCCCATCTCAGGGTTAGGATGGAGGCTGTGTTGGGCAAGTTAGGATAAGAGCTACTCCAGAAATCAATCAAATCAGATATGAAGCCCTGCAAAACCTGCCTTTGCGTGGTGTCTGGATTTTAAGGAAGCTTGAAGACTTGTTGAAAAGCACCTTGTTCTTTGGCTGCATGCACTTGTGCATCCCCCGTGTGCTGCGCTTCATCAGCACATCTCAGAAATAGAGATTTTTTTTTTTTCTTCTCTAGGAGGTTGTGTATTCCCTTGTACAGCCAGGTCTGGTCTGGACTTGGACCTTTTGGATGCCCTGGTAACATAAATAGGAGTAAAAAATGAGTGAGATTGATTATGTTGCCCCCCACTGCTGTTTTCCAGTTAGTCTGAACAGGTCTAAAACCTCTCCTTTCCCTAAACAAAACCAGTTCTTCTTTGAAAGGTACTGATGGATTGTGGAGAATTTCTTAAAAAGCAGGGCAGAGGAAAGTGCTGTGCAATTAAAAATGCAGAGCGCGTAGCATGTGTGGGTGATATTCATTTGGAGTCATACACACACTTGCACTTCCATCGTTATTTAGAGATTAAACCGGCGCAGCTCCTTAGTGCTCACGTCTGCCCAAAGCCCCCGTGGACTGCAGCAAGCATTGGGGTCCCTCCCAAAGCCACCGAGAATTAAACCCCATCCCAAATGCCACGTGTGGCTTTGCTCCTAAATGAGTTTTCACAAGCCATGACTTATTTTAGTAACTCAATGTTTTAACTGGTGTGGGCTAAGAGGATGGGGGGAGAGGCTGGGTGGCACCCAACACCCCGCTGCTGTGATGCACAGTCCATCAGGGGTGGGGGAAGGGGAGAGGTTAGCCCAGCTACATCGGAAACAGGGCCAGGTTCTAAATAGGGGTTTAATCTGAGTTAAAATTAAATGGGCTTAATCTGGGCTTAATCTGAAATAATACCTCCGGTGTTTTGGATGTAGCGACGCTGCCTCAGAGGGTTGACAGTACCAGCCACTGTCCTTCACAAGCCCTGGGGTAGTGCTGCCAGGAAAGCCAGTGGTGCAGGCAGCATCCCACTGCCTCCTGCAAGCAGCTCTGGGTCTCTGTGACCACCAGCAGTAGCAGATGATCTTGTTCTCCACCTGGATATGATCTGTAGACTGGAAATCTCTGAGTGCAACATAGAGGAATTTGTGAATTCACCAGTTTGTGAATGCCCTCCCAGGCCTGCCCATAAATCTGTTATTTCCAAGTGGAGTCAGAGAAAGTCCTAGACCTGTGTAGATGCAGCTGTAGGTAGCACACAGCTGTGGGTCCAGCACCCGGAGGTGTGCTAAACATGCTGCTGCCAGGCAGCAGTCCCCTTTGCTGTCACAGATACATGTAGCCCTAGGGCAAAGTCGGTGGTCTAATAGCCCATCATGCTGGATGCAGGTGAAACCTTCTGCCTGATCCTTGAAAAGAAAAAACATAATGGGTGCAACAGGTTGAACAGCAAGGATGTGTGGCCAGCCCCCCGTGGCAGGGTCACACCGGCAACCTGAGCTAAACAGGACCCTGGTGATGCTCAGCCAGGCACTGCCATCAGGTACATGCACTTGAGACATGAGTAGTAAAGCAGCAAGAGGTGTTTCAAGAGCAGATGAGAGGCTCTTCCATCACCAATTACACCCTCATCAGCACTTCCCTTGACAAGCACAAAGGGATGTCTCCACCCAGGAGTCAGAACAGAAGGCAGAAAGGGACAGGCAGGACTCGTGGCTGGAGCACACTCCATGATTCTGGGGACAGGATGAGGCAGAAGACAAGAAATGGGAAGTGAGCAGATAAATGCAAATCCTGGTGCTGCTCTGACCTTGAGTGTGGAAGCTGAACTCTCAGATTTCCATTTGCTTTGAGATGGAGAAGCTGTGCTAACCTTATCTAATCGTTCTCACCAAAGCCTGCCCTTAGGGTGAGCCACCTTGGATTTCACTGCCAGGCCAGTGACCCAAACCCACTGAAGTCAAAAGGAAAACTTTTACCTGACTTTTAGCTGATTTTGGATGCAGCCCCAGGGAGAAAGTGATGTATAGTTGAGCCCTTACTCACCCTAATACCATCTCAGCACCCATCAGAGGCATCAGCAGGTCCTTCCTGATGAAGACCCTTCTACAGTGAGGGTGGTAAGGGACGGGAACAGGCTGCCCAGAGAAGTGGTGGCTGCCCCATCCCTGGAACCATTCCAGGTGAGGTTTTCTGGGGTTCTGAGCACCCTGCTCCAGTTGCAGATGTCCCTGCTCAGTGCAGGGGGGGTTGGACTGGATGACCTTTAAAAGTCCCTTCCAATCCAAACCATTCTATGATTCTTTTCCAGCTCTTCAAATATCCACCATCAAGGGTAGGTGGTGTACCCAGAGTCATGTACCTATCGCCAGAAGATCAGGGCACCTCCAGCTCTGTGTTATGCTTTGTTTCTCCTAGCTGGGTTTGCAGATGTAAAACAAATGTAGTTCCCAGGTTGTATGCCCTAAATGCTGCTCTGGCCTGGCAGGTTTAGGTAAGAATTGGTCCAATCAGCACCATGCTTCTCTGACAACATCTCCCGTGTTGGAAGAGACGTTATATGGCTGTGTTTTCCTTTGGCCTGGTGGCTGGTGTGCAGACACCCACTCCCTGGAAAATAATGTATATTGTCTTGAGGATTTATGTATTTCCAGCTGCAATTTGTGAGATTCTGCAAGCTCTGCTGGTAGCTTTGTATACTGGAGGTTTCATTTTAGTGTCATCAGCCACAGATTATGACTGCAAGGGGTGCCTGCCTTTAATCTCATTTTTGAAGGAATTAATGTTATTAGTTTTGATGAATTAATGGTATTTAGGTGTGCAAGGTTAGCATGAATTAATGTCCACCTATTTCTGTTGTGTGGCTGACTATTGTAAAAGGAGTCTGGTAAGCAATCTTTACACAGTTTCTTTTTTCTTCCTCTTCATTCTTTTGTAATGCTCTTTTAGGAGCTTAAAAATAATGTTTGGGATTTTTTTTTTCCTTTCTTTTTAAGTAAAAAGAAATACTGAAGGTTTTCCCCTGGGTAGCACTGACATTAACTTAGCCACTGCTGAGTCACGGAAGGCTAACAAGCATTTGGGAGCCCAACCAAAAAGCTCTGCTTTATGGATGCTGCAGGTGTAGGAATAATTTGTGGCACTGCTCAGCTTTCTGGAGGTCTCGCATTGCTGAGCCTTGCAGCTTTAATGGCTGATGGAAAAGCACCAGGCAAGAGAGGAGCTGTAGGGGCCCTGACAGCTGCCACCTCCAAAATGGACTGCAGGGCCATGCAGGACCTTCTGCCACATGGAGCCTGGGACCATAATCCCCTTTGTCAGCTGCTCACCTTCTGCTTAAGCCACCTTGTTTTCCTCCCACTGCTCTGATCAGAATCAGCCAGCAAAATTTCATTTCTCCAGGCTGATTCATGATCTCTTGAACCTGGCATGTTTGTGGTCCATGCTGTCCATCAGATCAAGGACACCTGATGTTTACCTGGGTTTAGATGCAATTGTAGACCCCTAACGTGTTGGGTTTTTATCCTAGTCTGTGTAAGTCCAGCTCCTTTCATCTCTTCTCGTAAGAAAGATCTCCAAACCTGCTGCTGCTTCCTGTGCCTTGTGCTCTTGAAGTGGGTTATGCACACACTTGAGGTCCCCCACAAGGGAAAGGGTGGCCCAGGAGGAGGATGTGCACAGGCTGTGAGGGAAGAACATGCATCTCATAGTGCCATCATTACCGGGCACTTCAACACCCATCTCTGCACCCAGAGAAGGGCACCCATGAGATGTGCATATGAGAAAAATTATCATGTTGTGCTCCCTGTATCATGATGCTGAGCATGGACAGATGGTCTGATTGAAGCATGGGCTGGATTCATTTTGGTCAGATCAAGCTGGCCTGGCTTCCTCATGATGCTGGTGAGGAAAAATGGTCTCTTTGAGGAGACAACATATCTCAGCTACCTTCAGCCCCATTCAGAATGTCAGGAGATGCTCTCCAGAGGTGTTTCTTTCTAGGAGAGGAAATCCACACTAGGAAGAAACCCTGTGCCCTGAGTTCTCATATAGCTCAAACTAAGTGACATCTATCCTGTATGTCTGCCTGGATGGAGACAGTAGAGAGCCTGGCAAAGGCCAGTACCAGAAGCTGATTGGATATTCATGAACAGCTCCCTGGGTAGCTACTGTGCTTCTTCCACTTGTTTGAGATGATTCTCTAGATTAACATCGCTTTAGTGGTAGGGGGAAAAAAGTTGCCACAGATATTGCACACTTACATCCACATGGTTGTGACATGTTTTGAACTTTTGTGAGTGGGCTGAGAAGGCTTAACTTTGCAATGGGTAGACAATCTGTTGGAGATCTTCTTTGCCATCCAGCCCCAGCATCCTTATAAAGTAAGGACAGATGTGTATGTCTGCCTCTTTCTCTGCCCATCCTGCAGAGCGCTTGACATGGGCATTTTACAGGGTTACTAGGGAAAGACTAGACTGGTCTAATAAGTCCAACCTCTTAGAACATGGCTCAGCACAGAGGTTTCTGGTACCAGCTTTTTATTTGTGAGTACAAACACCCTCTTCTGAAAATGGGCAGCAATATTTACTTCCAATTCTTGAGGAATAATTCTACCAGAAAAAATCATTGTCTGGACTAAAATAAGCACAAAATTTACTTCTGAATAGTTGTGTCATGAACACCAACACCAGTGTGACCTATCTACTGTAGTTCCCATTAAAAATACATTGGGTAACTGATTTAACCCTTGTGGCCACCAGCAATGATCCTGTGACAGGGCCAAGGGCAGCCAGTGAAGCACTTGACAGCCTGTGCTTGTAGCTGCCCTGAGCATTGACACCCCACGGGAGGTGAAGATGATGCACAGAGCAAAGGGGGAAGCAGGTGGGCTGATAAGATGGTCACAGCAGTAGGTCAGGTCTCATGGAAATGCTCTTGGTGAGCTCTGAGGCCATCAGGTTTTATTTGTAGTGTCTCCAACCCTCCAGGTTAAAAAAACCTCTTGCACCAGACTCCACCATTCTCCAAACATGAGATTAGCTTCAGAGTCTCATGATTTTATTTATTTTTTTATTATTATTATTATTTTATTTTTCTTCACTCATATCACGTTTTGGAGTATATTTATGTCAAGCTTTCAAGCTACTGTCAACAAACCTGGGGACTAAGAACATTGATTGTTAAAATCCCCAAGACTCATCCGCCTTCCGTGGTCCCAGCGACTGGGGACTTGCTCTGTCACAAGATACTTGATAAGATCTAAGAGCTGGCAGCTTTATCTGTGGAGGGAGCTTTTTACGGAGGATTTTGTTTCTTTCCTAATGAAATTCTCCAGGAACAGGCAAGGGAATGTCTGTAGTGCTGGAGGGATCCAGGTTTTATTGTGTTTGTCTCTACGGAATGACACGTCTCATGACAACTACGGAGCCTTACCCAAAATTGGGTTTGCTACAGTGTGCTGGCTGAAAAAAAATGAACACAAAGTATCTGAAACCCTTCAGTAGGGAAGCACCTTTATTATGTGACAGGCTTCTTCCTCCCATATAGGTAGATATAGGAAGAACTAAAAGCCTGGGTAAAAATGCCTTGAGCTGTTCTTTAAGTTAATTATCACTTCTTTTGGTACTATGAATGGCTGTTCAATGACACTGTCAGCGAGTGGAATGAACCAAATTACTTTAATTATGGAGTAATTGCACAGAGTGATGGTAATTAAATCTTGATCAGTTTAAGTGAGTGAATTAATTGCTCCAACTTGGAATGCACACCGCAGCAAGAGGAGTTGTTTTGTAGTTTAATTAACACCAACCACTAAATTCTTATCATATCTAAAATGCAGACAATTAATGAGTTTGATTCTGCTCTCACCTTAATAGGAACTAGGACAGAATGCCTGCTGAGCAAGGTAGCCACGGTAGCACAACAGAAAACTTAATATTCCTGTCAGTTGGGGAGCTATATTAGTTATATTCTCTGCTTTGCCTTCCAGTGAAATGTGCAAATAGAAATATTTCCATATAATTAGCTTCTGGCCCCATTTTGTTTCAATACTCTGCTAAACAGGAGACACTGCCAAATTTGTTAATGTTTTAAACATCAGCTGCTGGTGTTTTCAGGTGATTTTTAGCTTCTTCTCCTTGTATTGTCCAGTGTGCTGCTCCTGTACTTGATAAACGAGCTGCTTCCATCCTTATGCAGATGAGTTGCCATAATTCAGTTGTGTAATGGTCAGACAGACCACTTCTTAATGCAATGTTCACCTTCTTCCCCACCAGGCAGCCCTCCAATATTGCTTCCTTTCATGGATAAAGGTTTTGCTTTGCTTCTTTTCCCTTCTACCATGGTAGGAGCAGATGGGGAAGACCTTCCAAACAGGGAAGATTGGTTAGGGAATTGGCACATGAAAGTTGGTAAGGTCTAAGTGTCTGCTGGAAGAGGCCATGGTCAAGGAAGGAGAGCAACACTGTGAGGACACTTTTAAAGGACCAGAAGTGAAGGATGAATTGGCCCTGGGGGGCAACACAGTGGTTTGGACCATTGCCACACTCCTGGGAGGTGCAGAGGAGCCATGGGGCTGCCTCTGTGCTAGGTCCAGTGATGCCATCTCAGAGACCACCAGGCTGGTGAATGTACTGCCTAGAGAGCCCGATGCAAGTCTTGCCTCCTAAATACCAGCTGCAGGCTCGGCGGGATGGCAGTGACGTAGCCAGCTTCCCTTTTTACAGGACCTGGTCCTGACATGCTACTGATCCATGGGACAAAGTGTTAACATGACTGGTCCTACACAACACGCAGACCCTGCTGGGCCAGTACAAGACTTACATAGTTCCTGATTCTCCTTTTGTATAGAGGTCAAAACAAAGACATCCACCTCCTTGCACAAGGCATGGGGTCACCATGCCCTTGGCAGAGAGATCCCCCTTAGCCCCCAGCCCACAGGCAGTTTGTCCTGTGCCACCACCTTGGCCTCCTGTAGGTCATTCATCTATCAGTCACGGTTTCCATCAGGCTACTCCGATTAATGCTTTAGCCAAGCCTTTACAGGATTATACACATTAATTGATGCAACAGCCAGGAAGCCAAACTGAATCAGAGGCAAGCAAAAAAAGGCTCAGAATAAACTAAATGAGGAATTCAAGAGCTGGTTCTTGAGTAAGAGGGCAATATTTCAATGTACTTACCCACACCACAATGAAAAAGTATTTTAATCAGTTCCTCTCTATGGAAATTAAAGTGGTGTAGATTGAAGGGCTCCAATGTGGAGGGCTGAAACACTGTCCCAGGCTGCCCAGAGAGGTGGTAGACGCTCCATCCCTGGAAACATTCCAGGTGAGGTTGGCCGGGGCTCTGAGCAACCTGCTCCAGTTGCAGATGTCCCTGCTCAGTGCAGGGTGTTTGGACTAGAGGACCTTTAAAAGTCCCTTTCAACCCAAATTAGTCTATGATTCTGTGAATCAAGATCTCACCACCAGCCTACCCCCCTCTGCCCACCTAGGGATGGGATGCTCTATTGCAAAGATGACAAGTCCCCTGCTTCATGCCTCTTCTGTGAAGCTCTTGCTGAAATAAATCGGACACATAAAGCTGTTGTCTGGCCTTTTCCTGCTCTCCTGAGGGAAATCTTCACTCCATTTTGGCTATGTGGGAATAAGGGAGACCTTGCTGAAGGATTAGGGGGACATAAAGGTTGTGACATTGTCTCTGGTGCTGGGAATCTCAAAAGAGAGGCAAGCTGAAAATGATACCCACAGCTGCTTGCCACAACGGTGATGCTGCTTAAGAGGCACTTAAATATAAAGAAGAAGGGAGTTTCCAGCAGATGGTGCAACTACAGGTTCAGAGCACTAAATTTCAGATTATGTCATGGAGGAGATAGGAGAGGGGAAAGTCTCTCGAATAAGACCACATGAGGTGCTTGGCTTCAAGGTGCTTTTAAATGGTAAAACATTTGTCATGAACATCTTCCTGAGCCACACACATGCGCGCACACACAGAGCAAACCAACTATACCTTTCACTAAGAGCACAAGTAGGTGCTAATTTACTCCACTGAGAAGCAGGTGGAGGTGTGACCATGAGCTGGAGCTGCCATATGTGAGTTCATACCCATCATCATCTCACCAAAGCACTTCTCATGGTTACTGACCAACATCTTGGAGGGCAGCAGTCGCAGCAGGAACACCATTGCTTCAATGGCATCAAGGTTCAAGAGGGTTTCACCTATTTAATTGGAAACTGCATCCATGAAGCTCTCACTCCCACTGATTTTCCATATCTCATTCTGACCTTGGTCACATCCCTCCACTCCTTCCACTGCTCGGCTGCATGTCTTGGACACAGGCAGAGCTACAAGAGCTATCTCCCTGCTGAGTGATATCTCCTCTGATATGAATTGCCATCAGCTCCTGGCATGACACCACCTTTTGGAAATGAAAGACAGAATCTGCTGAATTAGAGGTATTTCTCCATCCATTTGTAAGATTTCATGGAGTTAATTCAAATTCATGGCTCCCGTGGCTGCAATGACAAAATCATAGCCTTATAGATGGCCAAGGAATTCCCCTTTGTAGGGATTTTTGATCCCCTGAGGCGTGCTCAGCTTCTGCTAAGGACACAAGCCACATAAGGGGCTTAGAGAGCAGCTCCCTCCTTCTCTGTACCACCATCAGACTCACAAACCAATTTTCATTTGTTTCAAAGCATTGTCTTACTGTTTTACCAACAACATGGCCATGCAATGGCTGGGGGTCACCATCCAGACATTCTTTTACTTCTTTTCTTCCCTCTTTAGTGACTTTGCTCATGACCTGGTGCATGAAATGACGGAGTCCCCATCCCTGGAGGGATTTAAAAACCTTACATATGTGGTTCTTAGGGACATAGTTTAGTGGTGACCTGGCAGTGATGGGTTAATGTTTGGACTCGATGATCATGAAGCTGTCTCCCAACCAGAATGAGTCTATGATAATATTCTATGATTCCGTGATGTTTGACAGGGTTAACAGTCATGTCCTGAGGCTATCTGAAGGTAAAGGGCTTTTTTTTCTGGGAACTGAACCTCTTGAGTGAAAGGTCCTGCTGTTTGATTTTGGTGGTACTAGACCAATTGGCCAAAGGACTGTTAGCAGCCCAAGGCTGATGGGCTGAAAGCAGCATAACCAACTTATTTCCATATGGGCAAGTGCTGTCTAAATTGTATGACAAGATGGGAAATGCCAAATGACTTTTTTCCCTCTTTCCTTGGAAGTGAACAAAAGCCAGACTTTTGGCACTTTTATCTCCAATACTCTGCACCACTGTTTCTTCTCTAGGCTTTACAGAGTGGATTTAAGCCCTGAAGGAAGCAGGCTGTGCCAGACCACGTAGACCTTCATCCCCTTTGCTGCAACCATACAGCTTCTGGCCCCATCCATGTGCACGGAGAGCCACCTCCCTGTGCTTTTTGCTTAACCCTCTGTAGGGATGGGACAGCAGGATCATAAGAAAGAAAGATCCAGGGAGACATCCTGGATGTCCTGAGTCCCAGCACAGCTTGCAGCCAAACTTCGCCTTTCCTCGCAAGGCACCACCTTCATTTTGGTGATGGAGAAGAGGCCACATGGCCACACAGGTAGAACCACACAGCCCCCATGCTGACAGTGTCCCTGCACTGCAGTTAGGGACCTGTGCCACATACCAGCTACCTCTGGGCCCCTGCCTGAAAGACCAGTTGCAATGTGTGCCACTGGAAAGACAGAGAAGGAGGGGAATCTCTTGTCTCCTTCACAGGGAGGGTCTGGACCCACATGGACCTGAATTCCCTCCTGGTCCCCATCCCTATTGCTTTCCTGTGGGTGGCCCCAGCTGCTCAATGCCCTCCTTACACCTCCTGCCCAGCTCTCAGAGGGTGTCATCCCTCTCCAGTGCCATTGAGATAAATATGACCATAAGTGACTTGCAGCAAAGGGGCCAAGATTTGAGCACACGCCCTTGCTGGCATCTTCAGTGATGCAGCCCTCCTCCAGGACTCGTGCTATAAGGAACAGCACAGAAATTCTGCTAATCCCATGCAGCCGTAGAGAGTTTTTCTTTCATTTGCTGAATGTATGAAATCCATATGTCATCAATCTTTTTCTGGTGGCTGGAGCCTGTTTATGAAGCTTAAATCTCTGGCATGTGGCTGGGAGCATAGGGGCCAAGTCCCGGTTCCTGCCAGCACAAGCTTCCACCTCCTGCTTCTACTGCTGCCCTCTCATCTCCCTCCCCAGGCAGCCAGCACCCCCAAAACGACACTCCGTTCCATTTTAGGGGAACCAAATGGTTCCTGTTTTAAACAGGGGGGTGGTGGAGCGGCCCAGAAGATGCTCTTTTGGAGCAAGAAGGCAGAGCTGGGCAGCTGGCTGCATGCCTTCCCCTGGGGAGAACTGTCACCCTGGCTCCATGGTCCAAAGGCCACTTTATGAATCTGCTGCCAATCTCCTTCCACAGCCCCCCTCCCCACAAGAAGCAACTAAATGAGTCGCAGCAGGTCAGCCACCTGGGTTCTACCCACAGCAGAGAGCTGAGGCTGCTTGAAAATTATGGTTTCACCAAATTTGGGGGTCCTGTGCAAAACCCAGCCTTTTGTGGATATTGTCTTTGTTTCAGAGCCCAGTTTGGGTTTTCCAAATTGCTCTTCAGACATTGGGCAAAGAACGTGCGCAAAGTGGGCTGGTTTTGGAAAGAACCCAGCTCGCCACAGTGGGAATGTGTGGCTGAGGAGCTCCTGCTGTTGGCATGGAGGAGGCTGGCAGAGGCTGAACGTGATGGAGAGGTGACAGACCCACTAGCTGGTACCAGGGTGCCAAGAATGCTGTCCCACCACTGCTGCCAAACCACCCCTGAGCCCCAGCGCTGGCCCGGCACGAAGCAGATGTGTGGAGGAGCCCAGCGGGAGATGGGGAATGCCGCCATGGAGAGATGCACATGGGGGAACGGGAATGAAGCCCAGGAATGGCATGTGGCTGGAATGAGGGGAGAATTCATGTGGGGTCAGAGCCCTTCTCCCTTTATCTTTGGGAGATTTGGGTAGCTTACTTTATTTTAGTCCCTTACAACACATTTACACAAAGCTGCTTTGGGCTGAGTGCTTCTTAGTGCTGCTCTCCGTTCTATTTAAACATAAATGTTTTAAAGTGCACAAATAGGTTTTTAACAGGAGAAAAATTGCATGTGAATTACATTTACTTCTTGTTTACCCACACAGCTCCAGCCAACACTTATCAACAGATTAACTTTCACTAAACTTTCCCTGTAATATGTTTTAAAAACCCACTTGAAGTACAGATTCTATTAGTTGCTGGCCTTATGTTTTAAGAGGAAGAAAGTGGCTTTACACTCCATGAAATGTGTTAATGCATGGATAGAAGCCCTTTTATCCTCCTGCTTACATTAGGTCCAATCAGGAGAATGGATTATGTTTTTAATAATCTGACATTAGTATTAAAAGTAATATTTAAGGCATTAGTCTCCATAACTAGTGCAGTGCAGTCAGAGCTCTCTCTTTGTGCGTGTGCGCGCGCGGCTGCCTTAAAACATATGTTTATGAAACAATGCATTAGCCCAAACTGCCCAAGTATCTGGGGATAAATTGGGGCAGCAGATTACTGCTGACATCACTTTTTCAATTAGAGGCCGAGGGAAGATTTGATGGCCATTTTAAAACTGATTATGGAGGGCAGGGATTAGAGGCTGTTAGAAACAGGAGGGTTTATTCTCCTCCCAGCCTTGGCCTCTTGGAGCTCCATGGGCTTCAGAAGTGGATGCTGCTTTATGGGGTGGAATAAGGCCAGTGTTGGTGGTGGATGAAAGACTGGTCATGTGGATGGATCACCTGTTATATAGAAGGCTGGACCATGCTCCCTGACTTAGTCACTCAAAAACGTTCCATGGGACAGGGGAAGAAATCTGGAGTCTCCATTCCTGAAGCAAATGCTTCAGGCTGGTCAAGGAATGGGGTGTCCGTGGGGTAAACACTGAACCCTGCTTGCCTGGACCTTCTGTTGGGCTCTTTGTTATTGTCTCTGTCTCCATGCGTGGTCTGGAGGCCATTTAAGTCATGTGAAGCCCTAACGTTCCCTTCATCCCCTGGAAAAGGAGACTAGGAAAGAAACAGGAAACATCAAAGGGAGAAAGTGACGTGTGTGGCCATCATCCAGCAGAGGAGTGAACTAGGATCTGCCATCCCAGGCAAGTTCCTCCAGTGTTTAATTCCCTTCACTCAGGACCACTCACCACTTCTAGGTGTAGTTTATCTAATTGCAGCTTTTAGCACTTCAGGCTCACTTCAGCTTTGTCTGCTCAATTAATCAGCCTTCCAGTGTCAGAAATCTTCTCCTCATGGGGTACTTACAGACCACAGTCAAGTTACCGCCTACCCTCCTCTCTGCTAAGCTGTAGATTGCTAAATGGAACTGCGAAGGGTTTTTTTTTTTGCACCCCTACTGGTGCTTACAGCAATTTTTAGACCTCTTCTATGTTTTAACAAGTCTCCTTGTGAAGCCCAACCTGAGCCTAACGCTCCAGCAATGCTCCCGTCAGTGCTGGACACAGATGCAACTCCACGCCCATTATCTCCAGGGCAGATGCACTCCCTGTTTGCAAGAAGCCAAAGCCAAAATGCTTCATCTTTCATTCCTCAGCTGCTGAGAGCATCCTCCTTATTTTCACATGCACCTTTCGCTCTCTCATCTCTTTGACAGCAAGACTCCCCAGTTGCAGCGAGCCGCTGGCTTTTCCTCCACCGGTGGCAAACAGTGCTTATCTTTGCAACATATGTGCAGTAACTGTTGTTTTGCGGCAGAAGGGAAATCCACAAGCTATCCAGCCACTGCACCTGCCCGCTTGGACCAAATTCCCCTACTTGTGTTTACTCACTGGAGTTAAGCAGGTCCTGGGTTGGGAGACCAGCTGGGAAATCCAGTTATTACAGGCACAAACAAATGAGCGAGGGGCGGAGATGGGCAGCCGTTCCTATTTGACCACAACCGAGGGAATTTGGCAGCACGCAGCCCTGACTCTTTATTTTAATTCCAGCCGGCCCATGACGGGAGAAATTCAAGCGAGCCAAAGGAGGTGGGAGACAGGATATCCCCCACCCTCCAATCTGGACTTCTGACACCTTGTCTGGAGCGCGGGACTAACGCGGTGGTTCAAGGCAGCCACCCTGGAGCCTGCAGACTGTCCTGCCTTCCTCCTGCTCTGCTATGGCCTTTTTAACACCGAGGGGCTGTCTGAACAGCGCCTCTTTGTCTCCAGCCTCTAGGCAGAACGGCTGTTTCAGGGGGCTGTACTGGCAGCCTCTCAGAGGTGTGATTTTGGCCAGGGCAGGGGAAGGAAGTGCCAGGTGAAGGGATGGGCTACACAAGGCTTACGGTGTTTAGCAGGCAGCTTCCTTCCCCAGAAGTGTTACAGAGCTGGGTCCTATCTTGGCAGATGAAAGACGAGACACCACGGATGTCTCTATTATATCCTTGGTGTCTCCCAGAAAATAAAAGGAGTGACTCCCTGAACTCAGAACCTGAAGGGTTTTATTCATGTGTACAAAAATGATATGAATTGTTAAGGTTTTTCTTGCAATTTTCATGGTGTTCTTTCCGGTAGGTCAGCTGCTCTGGACAAAAAACCCCAGTCTAGATAAGCAGGTAGCTATAATCATGAACAACCAGTGGATATTACACTGCCTTTTGCAAAAGCTTTGCTTGGAAGACCAAGTCGTACGCCATTATCTCATGTTTATGAGTGAAAAAAATCCACAAGGTACCTAAAAATCAGAAAAGGTGTAATGATCTCATATATTGCAGAAGAATTATCTATGCTGATTAAGCTGTCGCTCGTTAGCTCATCATGCTTATCAAGTCTCCAACCAGCAAAGCCTTTGACCCCAGCAGTAATGATAGCGTATAACATTTGGATCACCTTGGGTCACTATACACCCATTTTGTCTTTTTTTCCTGCTAATATCATGTGTAAATATATGCACAGCTGACCCTGCTGGAGAGTCCCTTGTCCCCTGCAAGTGGCTTCAGTTCCTCTGCGTTCCCTTCGTGGTGTAAGTTCAGACAGATTTGTGAAAAGCAGGAGATTTGGTTTGCGCCTAAATCTTTTTGTAGGATTTTCTATAAAGGCCTTAATGCCATCGAGAAACAGCAAGAGGCAAATTCTGATTTTGGTTACACCACTACGGGGAGTAAATCAGCTGAAGGCAGTGAGGGATGCTGGATTTATCCCAACGACAGCAGCAGCAGGGCTCAGTCCATAGCACTTAGCTATTTTCTGCACCAGCAGTTCTGGCCTTTGAAAAATGAGATGCATTTTTCTCATTCTGACTTGTGAGGAGCCTGAAAATACCAGGCCACTGAAAGCAGAGTAGAAGTCTGAGGCTTCTAAATTATATACAGTGGCAACATCAGGTGCATTGACATAAACCCAGAGTTTGCAGTGACTGCTGACCATGTAACACTCCAGTCACCTGTCCTGAGCTCTTCTATGTAAGACAGAGAAGGAGGCTGTAGAAGCTGCTCCCCTTCCATGAATGCTACATGAAGGTTTTGAAGGTCTCAAGAACTGCCCAACGAACATATTGTTTCTTTTTATCCACCCTTGAAATAACGGTGTTAGGAAACATGATATTCTGCACAGAACTTTATCTCTTGCTCTATGTTAAATGTTGTTTTCATGTGACTGTCAACAGCTATTTGATATTAAAAAGGCGCTCAGGGTGAGAGCACTCTACCTCAAATCCAAGATTAGGCAGTGCCAGTTTGGAAGTTTTCTGTCTTAATGGGACCAGTCCAACTGTCCCACATCCCTCCCTCGTGCATATGACACTTTACTAGGACTCTGCCTTCAGTCTCCCTTTCATTCACATAGTCTGCAGCCCCTCCTTTCAGCCACCTTAGAGCCTCCAGCATCTTCATCAGCTCTTTTTGAGTAGAAAATGTTCTCTGATTTACTTCCACATCACCGTCTATCCCTAGAGATTGTGAGGCATATAACCTGTGTGGAAGAAAAGAAAAAAACCCAACAAAATCCAGAGATAGGCATTCAGATAAAGGCTGTTTCACATCATGGCCATCCTATAAGGTTACAAGCAAACTTGAAGCAAGCTTTGGGGCATGCCACGGGAGACCTGGATTTGGGCTGTGTTTTAACATGTGCTCCTTGATACCCTTACTTGTGATGTAGACATCTTGGCCAGAGAGAACTTCCCTCGTCTGGTCAGGTGCTGTTGGGCCCTGGCTCCTTGTGGTGACATCCCACAGCTGTGGTCCAGCAGATAAACTGAATCAGGGGTACTTCCTTCCTACAACAACTTCCACGTTGCATCCAGCTTGAACATGGACTGTTCATGCAATGCTCTGGCCGCATGGGTGCTGAGCAACTGGCAATGTGAATGGGCAAGTCGTGTCTGGGTACATGCCAGGATTTAATCTGGATTTAATGTAATCCATTTAATCTGTTTCCTAGCCTGGCCTTCTACAGGAAATGGAGATAGAGCCAAAATATCTTGATTCTGTTTTTGGGCTTCCTGACCTCTAAGAAGAACAACTGCAGGACCTGTACAGACCTTGAAATAAGTGGATGGATGTGCTCAGGAGCTTTGCTGGGCAGAGCACGTACAGAGGGCAGAGGTCTGAACTCTGGGGATGCTGCTGCCACCCACAGATATGTATCTGCTGAGCTTGGCCGTACTCCTCTCTGCCACCAGCATGCCGAAGGATACATGGGTGAGGGTTGGCAAAAGCTTGTTTTTTGAAGCTATGGAGAATTTCACTGTCCCAGCCTTAATTTTATGGGAAATTTATGCTTCAGTGGTTCAGCTGTTACTGAGAAAATTACTGTGTTTTGTTCCTATGTAGTAAAAATACCATCTCTAGGAGTGCAACCCCCTAGAGCAAGAACTAAGAGGGTTGAACTCCACTACTGATGAAAAGACAATGAAAGCCTGTCTTACAAAGTTGCAGAATCATGGGAAACAAGATCTGCATGGGGATATTAGTTCAGTCTGTGTCCTTATCTGGGGAAGAAAATGGAGCTGATTTTTGGAACAATGAACAAGCTGTCACCTGAGGGGTGGAACCAAGTTTGTTCTCGCGTGGGTATGAGCCCCCAGATTGTCCCAGCCCTCTGACCATTACCACTCCTGGGTCTTCTCTGCCACACCAGATGATGCCAGCAGCCAGGCTGTGCGGATAGCCTGGCCAGCAGCCCCGGTCACGGCCATGTTCCTCCTTCCCCACACTGCACACACTGATTTGGGTATGTCCTCTCTGCCTCTCTGTCCTCCCTCCTCTCTGCCCAGCTTTGCACAAAATGGCTGTGACTATAAAACATCTAGGAGACCTTCACCTTTCTTTTAGATTTTGATGGGTTCACCAGGCACTGGGGGGATCACAGCAGACATACAGTGCCAAGTGCATGAAGCTCCCTTAGATGGCCCTTAGAAAGTCACTTAGATGGCCAGGGCAAGCACAGGGAGCCATCTCTGTGGTGCATAAAGGCACAAAGGTCCCCACATGCTTTGGGTGACCAGTCACATCCCAACCTGGCCTTCCTGGCTCATCCTGGACCAAGCCAACAGCCCAGTTGGGTGCAGCTAGAGGTCATTCAACAGTACTGAACATGTATTTTCTTAGGATTTCTTCACAGAAAGGGTTGGCAAACACTGGAACGGGCTGCTCAGGGAACTGGTGGAGCCACTATCCCTGGAGAGGTTTAAAAGCTGTGGAGCTGTGGTGCTGAGAGACATGGTTTAGTGGTGCCCTGGCAGTGCTGGGTTAACAGTCAGACTCGGTGATCTTGAAGGTCTTTTCCAACCAAAACAATTCTGTGAGTCTATGATTCTATGCACACTCACAGGATGGGGCAGTGAGAGCCTCATGATGGGGCCAGAGGGATTCTCACTGGACCAAGTGCACTTCTATTCCACTTTATTCCCCTTGCAAGTTCCCTCTGCACCACATCCAACTACCGCAGTCGTGTTGCTGCGAACGTGGGATACGAGCCTGGTCTTCCCCCTCCCCAGAAAAAAACCCAACCCGAGAAGTCAGAAAACGCAGCTTATTCAAACCTCTTAAGAACAAATAAAAGCAGCATAATCTTCCTTCTCGTGCTTTGCAGGCAGGCGACTATCGCCAGTGGAAATACTGCCAAACTTCTTGTTTAAATATAGAAGCGGCGCTTATTTGTATTGTTAATGGTCCCCAGGAGGACCTGCTTTCCTTACTCGGGGATGTTGTTTATGATGAAGACCAGGCTGGTTACTTTGCCATTAAAATTCTGCGCCAGCCCAGAGCTGACGAAGCTGAAGCTTTGCTAAATGTGTGTACATGTCAGTTCATTAAATGGCTGCTGCCTGTTGTCACACAAGTACAGCAGTTGAGTGCTTTCTGTATTAACCTTATCACCTGAGGGGCAAAAGAAAAGGTTTAACTAAAGCTTAGGACTAATTGAACGGTATTTCAGTATTTTCTTATGTAAAACTGGTTCTGGTCTATTGTTTTTATTTATTTGCAATAACTGTGCTCATTCGAGTTTGTAATGACACTGCCATGGGTGAGCAGAGTTTGCTTTAAGTATTATTCTCCTTTTTCCTATCTTCTGCCTCCTCTAAACTGTGTCTCTCAGGAGAAAATCTGCAACAGAGCCTGGTGAAAAGACAACTCGCTAAGTACACAACCATTTGGGGGAGATATGTGCTCAAGCCGTGGTTTTAAAATGACTTTTGAGGCTCCTGTTTATTTTCTCTGCCTGCCTTGGGTATCTCCTGTCGGGCTCAGGGCGGAGCGTGGAGCCAGAGGAGATGAGAGAGAATAAGCCTCCTACTCACTGAAAGGTGGGAGCATCTCACCATCAAGACACCGCATAAACCATCAGCAGCACTTTCTTTGCTCAGTTGCCACTAGAGTATGCTCTCGTGCTACAAGTTCCAGGGATTTTTAAAAATAAATCACTACGTGTAGCACAAGACCATCTTTCAAATGCTTTCCACTTGCCCTAATGTGGCTTTTTTTTCCCCTAAGCAATACTTTTTGGGTTTTTTTGATTGTCATTGAGCCCATCCTCAAGGGAAAGCCCAGAGGGTAGCTACATGTTGCTCTGCAGTGAGGTGAATCTAACTTGGGTTTGGACAGCTCTCAAACTCCATAGCATGAAGGGAAACGGTCAAAAAATACCTGCCTGGCTCTGATGAAACCATAGAAATGAGGGTCTGCATGTCCTTCTTGTCTTGGTCGAACCCCTGGGTCATGCCTGGTGAGGAAGGGAGAGTCAAATCTCATGAATTAAATAGATTTCTGCTTACAGAAGAAAAATGCAAATGCACTCTCCAAAGCATTTGTGCCGACATAAAGTGTGTCTGTAATCCCGGCCTTTCAAACGGCGGCAGTTATTCAGCAAGATAAAGGCTGTTGTGAGCCTGCCCTACCATATTACAGCAAAGTACTTTGTCACTGGCAACCTAAAAGTTCCAGCTTCTGCATGACAAAGATACAAAACAACTTGCGGGACAATTAAAGAATAGTTTGTCCTTACCATATTATTACCAACCATTCTTCCACATTTTGATATTCGCCTTTAAATTGCTACCTCCCCCCATCAATATAATTGTAATCAGTCACGGTTAACATTTGTCTTTGGATGCCTTTTCCAACTTAAATACAAAGAAAGAAAAATACCGCACAGAAAAAAAGCCACGCTTCGGATAAAGAGCCTCACCACCAGCCTGCTTTCACACACAGACTGCGCACTTTGCTGCTAAAATTACATTTTAGCAGCCCCGACGGGCGCGGGAACAATGACCCCTCTCATTACCATAGTGACAATAGTTGGCGGAGGATTGCAACATATCTTTTTCTTCTCCCCGATGAACCTCAGCCAATAACGGCAGAAACCTGCCAACGACTCGAGTATAGTGAAGCTCACTTGGTCACCACAGAGCCAAGCGGTTGCCTTCTGGATGGAAAGCAGCCACGTGGGCCCAGCCGTTATTCAGCCGGTGTTTATACCCTCAAATACCAGTTTCCTTCAAGCAACCCGATTAACTTCTGAGCGGGTTGCGACTTCAGCTTCTTTGGCCGTCTCTGTACGTACCAGCTGGAGTGTGTGAAAAGACCTTCCCTAAATTCCCTTAATACCTTCCTCCGTTTCGGCTTGCGCCCTTTCGGGGGGTTTTGTGAGGGCTGTTTCAAAAAGGTCCTTCAGCACCAGCTTCTCCCGTCCCCAGCGCGCAACGTGAGGTTTTTCAGCCATGTCAACCCCTAATCCTGCTCTTTTTTTTTTTTTCCTTTGTAATATATGCAAACCTAATTTTCTAACGTCTCCACTTAGATCTAATCCAGAAGGCTGTTTATTATCCTAGTTACCCTCTTCTGTACCTTTTTCATTTGTATTCAAAAGCCTCTCTTTAATCTGTCTCAATTCTCCAGGTATGGCCTCGTCGCTCTTTTGTGCAATCCCATAATGATTTCCATGGCTGTGTTTTAGTCTTCTATCGATAGGTCTCAGAATGCTATTTGCCTTCCTTAACTACTCCCGCAGCGGGAATCGCTGCTTTTAATATTCTATACGCTGACACCTTCAATCCTTTTCTTCACCAGCATCTTGTGTAACCCCATCCTGAGCATAAATCTTTATTATCTGTGGAGCTGCAAGGCAAAGTG
Source organism: Chloroceryle amazona (assembly GCA_027560015.1). Lineage (NCBI taxonomy): Eukaryota > Metazoa > Chordata > Aves > Coraciiformes > Cerylidae > Chloroceryle > Chloroceryle amazona. The sequence continues at coordinate 42,348 of JANHFX010023769.1, forward strand.
CAGCGGGCCGGGCTGGGCCTGCGCCCTCAGGCCGGGCCTCACACCCCACCCAGCTCCGGAGCCGCTCGCCCGGGCCCGTGGTGGCCCAGAGTAGGCAGAAGGCGCTGGGCCAGGCTGCGGTAGAGAAAACCCATGGCAAAGTTGGTGTTTCGGGAGGCCTCGGGCGTGGCCCCGGCCCAGCCCAGGCCCAGACCCGGGCCCAGGATAGGCCCAGCCGCCGCCCACGGCCACCAAGGCACCGTCACCTCCCTTCGCGGCTCACCCCGCCGCGCTCACTCCTCAGGGCGCCCGGCCCCGGTCTGAGCCGGGGTCCTGCTCGGCCGCGAACCTCCTCGGGTGCCGGGAGCCGGCGGGGGCAGGTCCCGCGGAGGGGACGGCGGAGAAGCCGCTGCCCCGGTACCGCCCCTGCCCCCCAAGCCCGGAGGCTCTGCGGTGATTTGGCCCCGCCCCCCGCCCTCGGTCGGCCCGCCCCCAGTGGGGGCGCGCGCCTTTTTCGCCC
>JANHFX010023772.1:0-25539 GCA_027560015.1 Chloroceryle amazona
TCGCCTGGTCTTTCCCCTCTGTGGCCCATTGCAGTTGTGCTACTTAGTCAGTCCACTGCTGCCGAGAGCAGACGTGGAGAGTCAGAAGGAAGCGTTTTGAGGTCGGCAACACTTTTTTTTTTAATTGTTCCTCTTAATGAAGACTGAACTACTGTCTCTCAGCATCACTGACAAATGTCCTTCTCATCAAACTGAGCAGCAAGCCATATCCTTTGCTAGTTTTCTTAATACCAATACAGTATTTTAAAATCCTGCCTATTGTCCTTCATATTCTTTCTTACTCACAGTTTGGCCTTTCCAGTTTTGTCCTTTCTTACCCATGCTAGTCCTTTAAGCTCACTTTTGTAACCTGATCTCATTTTCACTTTATACAAACAGTTTTCCTTTTATTCTGTTGTTTTGTTTTGTTTGGTTTTTTTGGCCAGGGATAAAATCATGTTTAGTTACTTTTTTTCTTGTCCCTCTGCTATGGTAATGTGTTACTTAAAGTGTGAGGGACAGGACGTCATCCAGTGGGACCGGAACAATCTGGAGAAGTAAGCTCAGGTGAACCTCATGAAGTTCAACAAGACCAAGTGCAGGGTCCTGCACCTGGGTTGGAACAGTCCTCATTATCAACACAGGCTGAGACGATCAGAGGGCTGGAACCCCTCAGTTAGAAGGACAGGCTGAGGGAGTTGGGGTTGTTCAGCCTGAAGAAGGCGCTGGGGAGACCGTATTGCAGCCTTCCAGTACCTGCAGGTAGCCTGCAAGAAAAGCTGGAGAGGGACTGTTTACAAGGGCTTGCAGCAATAGGATGAGAGGCAATGGTTTTAAAATGGTTTTAAACTAGAGAAGCATATATTTAGATCGCACATTAGGAAGAAGCTCTTTACTATAGGGGTGCTGGAACACTGAAACAGGTTGCCCAGGGAGGTGGTGGTTGCCCCATCCCTGGAGATATTTAAGGTCAGGCTTGATGAGGCAACCTGATCTAGTTGAGGATGTCCCTGCTTACTGCAGGGGACTTGGACTAGAAGGTTTTTAAAGGTCCCTTCCAACTCAATGCATTCTGTGATTCTGCTGGATGGGATTTTTACTTCCATTTTTCTGCAAGCTACTTAATGGGCCTGTTAGCAGGATGGATTCAACAAATGTACAGAAACCTGTTTGTTTTTTTTTCTTACATATACTCCAGCAATATGAAAGACCATAAGAGAGCACCCTCTTCCCTACTAGCTCACTTATCTGAGGATTCAGCCCCAATACCTCCTTTTCTGAAACTTTTCCTTCTTTTTGATTTTGCATAGGTTATCTGCATGTGCTAACTATTTGACAGCTTATTTTTCATGATGCATAGTTACAAGTACATTTGGAGGTGGAGATTATAGATGCAAAATTGTGGGATTCCTGCTCTGTTGCTGTTTGGCTTTTTAGGTATTGAAGCAGAATTAGGCAGAAGAAGCTGTTCCTAGTAAACTGCCAGTAAAACCCTTTAGCCCACAGATTTTCAGCATGGATTTTGTAGCCACCAATGACTCAGTCATTTTATTCTGAAATAAGGTATAGAGGCAATGCAAGCTAACAGAAGGGAAAGATGTACTTAGGCCATTCATTCCCATTTACCTGTTCTTTACAACTTACTACTCCTAGCACTTTTAACTGTTTAGCATACTAACACGGTCAGAACAGTATGATTATGTATGCTGTCCTGGGTTTGGCTAGCATAGGGTCAATTTTCACAAGAAGCTGGGAAGGATAGCCCAATTGAACTAGCCATGGGGATATTCAATACCATACTGACATCATGGCCACTATAAACAGGGAGGGCTAGTCAAGGGCAAGGTGAGGAGTCTGGGCTCAGGGCAGGTTTTGCAGGGACAGGCAGTTTGGGTGGTGAGAGCTGCACTGTACATCACTCATTTTATATATTATTTTGTTAGTATTACCGTTATTGTTTCTCTTTTTTGTGTTGTTCTATTAAACCACCCTTACCTCCACTCACAGGGTTTTTACCTTTTCCTCCTGATTCTCCTTCCCATCCCACCAGAGGGCAGGTGGGAGCTGGGGAGCAGGGAGTGAGCAGCTGTGTGGTGCTCACTTGCTGGTTGGGCCTAAATCACGACATACGCAAAACACGCCTTCTGGTAAGAGCAGATTTTCCATTGTCTATATGGATGATCATACATGTCTGAGCTTGACAGACATTCTCACAAACTCGATCATGTTTTGTAAGTCCTAGCTGAGTATTTACCATGCTCTAGCTCAGTGAACTCTGGTAACAAGTATGTTTACTCCTCTCTAGAACAGAAAAGCAGTGCAAATTAATTAATGCGCACAAGTGATTTACAGGGAACCCAAATGCAACAGCGTGCTCCTGTAAATCAGATTCTTCAGTTCACAAAGTAGTTCTCTTGGCGCTATAAATGCATTATGTTGCACTTTAAATAGCAGAATCTCTAACTAAATTTTAACAATTAAAAACATGCATGCAGCTGGGTAAATGACTACATCTCATTACACATGAAAGCTTTTCTTAAAACTAATTTGTTCTTTCAGCTTACCTGCTACTTACGTTTTGCAAATCATTCTAGCTACAACAAGGAAAACAGACCTTTCAGAAGCTGTTGCAATTAAGGTATAAGGTTTCTCATACTCTACCATGCACTGCAATGTCTGCGTATCAAACCCTGTAAAACAACACTTCTTGCCAATTCAAACTACATCTTTATTAACCAATGACTGGATAAATATGCATGGCAAGAGTCACCCTTCACTGTAATCACTGAAAATCAAGCCATTCATGCATAAAATTTAGCTTGCCTGTCTGTTATTCCCATCATTTTTTGTTGTTGTTGACCCAGAAAACCCACCAGCTTGAATTGCACACAAGCCATTGTTATCTCCTGCAGTCATTTTCAATCAGGGGGAGGATCTTTCTGATACTGCATCTCCACAGAAAATGTGTCAAGGCTTGATATGGTGCTTTAGAAAGAGCTTTACTTAATGCTTTGTGGTTTTCTGGAGTCCCGCTGCAGATAATGGAAACCTATTCTCTCCTGGTGACTTTTTTTCCAGTTGTGCTTGCTCAGACAAAGTTTACCTGTAGCAGCAACATCCTGTTTGAGAACATTCAGTTAGTCTCTTTTCACTACATTTACTCTAATTCTCTTATTTTTCTGTATGAAAACATTGCTCTTAATTTCCCCTGCTACAGTACACACAGGTTCTGGAATACTGAGCCAAGCTCAAAACATCGTCGCTTCTTTAAATGTGTGCATGCAACACTTTTTTTCTCACTCCAAAGAATACAAACTAGCCACTTATTAAAAATATATATTTATTTCCCATCTGTTATATGAAAAGCACAATAAAGATGTGAACCAACCCTCCACTGCTAAAATCTTTCTCTAATGGACAACTCAGATATCAAAATTCCACTTCCAGTAACATTAAAACTGTGAATGTTTAATCAACCATCAGAGAGCAAACACTCTATTTCTTATAAAAAGGAAGAGTTATATTATAAAAAGTAAAAATAATTGTGCCTTTAATTCAACAAGATCCTTTTATGAAGCTAACTCAGAAATTTAGAGCAGTACATACTGAGATGCTGCTGGAGAAACAGAGTGCATCCAAAATTTTAGGCCACTGCAGATGACTTTATCAAACAGATACATAATAGCTCTTATGCTTATGTAGGCAGATGAACTCAGACTGCAAGTTAAAACAGCACTAATAAAAATGGTGTCCTCAGCCCGTCCTCTGTCCCCAGCATCCAATTGCTAACTGTGCCCATCTCAGTTCCATCAGCACAAATGTTTGCACAACGAACCAGAGAACCTCTTTGCCTAAACAAATATTCAGCAAAACAAAAACTTTACTTTTCAGTCAGAGCAGTTTCTCAAAGCAGTTAATCCCCTGCTTTTGCTGTCACTATGCAAGGAAAAATACAGAGCATAACTGAGCCAGCTTAGGCAACAGTGTCACTGAATTTGCAGCCTAACCAAGGAAGGCAATCAATTCCAGCTTTCTGGATACTCTGCACAGTCAACAACTTCAGCTACATCCTGCCTTCCTTAATACTTATTTTTCATAGACACATGCCAATAAAAGTCATCAGACCCATGTGCACTACAGGAGCAGTAATATCACTGTATTAGCCACTCTGTGTAACTTAACAGGCCCAAGTGACAGATAAAGCAACATTTTCTGGGCACTAATATATGCAGTGATGATGTCATTTAAAGAAGATTTTGTGTGCTTGGAGATACGTTTGGGTTTTTTCCTCCAACTCCAACACCTGGCATAATAAAACCTCCCCCAGTCTTCGTTTAGTCACATTCTTAGACTAACACAGCTACAATATCGCTACATATTTAAACTCAATGTGGTTTTATCCTTCAGCAAAGAAATTAAAGCTTTAGAATCTTACTCTGACAAACCATTTTCATTCTGAGTAGCTCTATTCACAAGTGATACACTCCTGCAGTACCTTCAGATACACTCCTTCAACACTGCAGCCTCTGTTAACAGGGGAGTTCCCCTGCTCCTGGCCCATAACAGTTTTGCTTACGTATGTGTTCACAGAGAACAAATGACTAGGAAATTATATGATTTTACTTTAAAGAATGGATGGCCACATACTAAATTTAAGATTTTTGCAAGAGGGAACACACTGTGTGCTCATCACTTTTTTTTTTTATCCTGTTCAATTAAGAGTGAAAAGGCATGGAAAATTCAAATATATATTTAAAAGACAGGAAAAAGATTAAAAATTAACAATAAATCCATGCATTTCAAGTACCACACTACAGCATTTCACCTTTTTCATCACTGTATCTTGTCTAGTACAGTGTCATGCCTGTGCCTGATCACCATCATTCCCTCTGACTTCAGCATCTCCCAGTGTCAAGCATCATTCTGTGTGCTGTGCAGACAAAGGTGTCCACATATTTTCACATGCTTGGAATTACCAGTTGCTTGTCTGCTTTATAATGTTGAAAAGGACAACAGACATGTTGAAGCTCATGCAGGGCTCACTGAACTTGACGTTAAGCAGTACAGAAGCAGGAAATAAAAGCCAGTATATTTAGAGGAAGAAAAGGAGAAAACAGGTTTTCTTTTAAAAACAGGGAAAAAGTTGTTTTGAGTTTGTTTTGGTTTTGTTTGTGTATCAAAATAGGAAAGGTTTGAAGAGGAATTGTGAACTTAAAAAGGCAAGCTCACAACTAATAGCATAATAAATGCGTCAAAATTATTTTCTCCACAGACTTAAGAATGTTCTTTTACCTACTGCTGAACCCTCTGCTATATCTAGTGCAATAAGTTCTGTCTGTGCTTTTGAATAAGCAAAATCTAAATATGGCATGTAGTGTGTTATGGGGACTTAAGACCATAGGCATGACGACCAGTCTGTTTTACCTCAGGCATACATCACCACAGCTACCAGTGTTAGATTTGTACACTAACAGATCAGGTGTATATATTTGACTGAAATCTGGAATGAAGACTTAGAACAATTGTTGTGGGTTTTTTTGTTGTTGTTGTTTTGTTTGTTTTTTTTTTAATTAACCACAACTTTACAGGAAATTTGCCTCAGGTTTATGCTTTTACACTGGCTGCTGGAGGACATATACCTGATAACAATACATAATTAGTATGAATAAATAATACCCAACCTGAAGTAAAAGATGCCAATGCATAGTTCTGGAAAATTTCTTTGGAATATTTGAAATGGCAAGAAGAGTTTTGATCAGATATACTTTGCTGCATCATAGGGCCATGAATTTTTTGATCTAGTCAAATGCACCCCATCACATTCAAAGCCTCCATCTTCTCTACAGGTTGTGAAAAGAAGTGGGCTTTAATGAAGGCTTTGACATTAAGATGCAATGCTTCCAATTAAGGCATCTACATTAATTAGAAGACATTAATAGAAAAATTAAGTGATACCAACAAGAAGAAAGTGCATTACAGCAGGGTAGATTTTTCTTGGACCTCATACTGTACCCAGACTCTCTACTTTTGACAAATAAAAATACAGAGTTTGGGTGTAATTTATATTGCCTCATACTAATAGCAACTTAAGTGCTAGATTATCCAAACAAAATTTGTTCTTTATCATGAGGGCAAACCTCAGGCAGGACATCTCTATGCTTCTGTTTACAGCTCATGTGTATGAAAACGAACTGTGACCACAATATCTCAGTTCTCCAACTGCTCAGAACTGCCACCACATCCTCCACCCAGGGACCCTACATTAAGTCAGCCTGCTCTAAGGTTTACTTATCTTCAATCCCCAACCTGTCCCCTGATTCAGTTCTTGATCCTTAAAAATTTCTGTTGCCACAAGTGCACAGAGCTTCCAGCTAACAGTGTCTGACCTGGTCACCTCCACTTCCCTATTGTCCTTTGGTATTCCCTTTCTTAAGGCATGAGAAGCAGCCAGCTACAGATGCTGTATCACCTTGCTTGTTCCACCCTTACCATTAGCCCACTCACTTCTACCTTGCACCTTAACAACAAGCCTACAAGTGAGCACCTCTTCCTCTACTTCATCTTCAGTGGCCCCACTACATTATTCAGAGAACTTCCCAGCTCCTCAGAAACCCAACATCCATCACACTTTGCCACTATGTGATTGTTTTCAGATTTTACAAAGAATTAGCAAAGCCAAGCAGCCACTCGCTGTCCAGCTCAGTTGCCCAGCTGCAGAGTAGAAGCAAGAGTATTTTCCCTTAAGTGCCTCCTACTTGTTAAATAAATTTCCTATTGTAGCACTCTTTAGAAGATGTAGTATTTTGGGAACAATAAAATATTTGTGAGAGAAGGCAAATCGAAATTCTTCCATTCTCTTACCTTTCTCAAAGACCATTTCCCTGCTCAGGATGGTCTCGTTATCTCTGATCACTTCTCCCCTTACGGTGACCAGTGCTGGGCTGTCCGGCAGCAGAGCTACCCCAACAGTCACGTTTGCTCCAGGCCTGATGTTCCAGGGAACAGCCACTAGGAACGTTGGTCTGGAAAATCCAAACGGGAGAGGGAGTTTTCACAGACGGTTTAATAAAATGCCCCTTCCAAAAAAAAAAAAGTAGCAGCATCCACATAAGGAACGTACGATAGATGTTGCAAAGCTCTTCTGCTGCTCTCAGCTGCGGAGGCTGGAGGTGATGCTCACTCTCCAGGTGCTACCGAGAGCACGCAGGGCTTGCAGGGCAGGGAAAAGGCAGCGCTGCTCTGCCCGCTTTCCGGGCGGGCTCCGGGAAGCCCCCGGGAAGCGCCCCGCGCACCCACCCGGTCCCGGCCCACCCTGTCCCAACGTACCCGGCCGCCGCGGAGCCGCAGAAGAGGAGGAGGAGGAGGCGGACAGCGCCGCGGATCCGTGCCATGGCGCTCGGTGCGCTCTGCCCGCAGCCCCGAGTGTCCCGCCGCTGTGCGCGGGGCCGCAGCCGGGGCAGGGCGGGAGGCGGCTCCACCGGCGGGGGAGGGAAGGGAGAGGCCGCCCGCTGCCCCAGCGCCAGCCTCGCCCCGCCGGCGGCAGCCGCACAAGCACCCGCGGGGGCGTTCCCGAGGCCGGCCCGGGGGAAGCGAGGGAGAGGGGCAGCCAAGGAGGGAGATGCACACATATACACACATATGTACGTCTAGATCCACGAGTGCGTGCTTCCCGCAGCCCTCGCACCCCCCATTTTCGGGCAGATGCAGCTGGGGAGCGGGAGAGATTCTCAGACGAACACAACATCCTACAAAATAAACACGGAGAGTGATGTTTTCTGCCTACAGCATCGAGCGCAGCCTGTTGTCGGGAGCTGCCCGTTTATCAGTAAGGCTTTGCGCCTGCAGAGACTTGGAGAGCTCGCCGAGGCGCGCTGGCACCGGGCGCCGGCTCGGAGGCAAGTCGGGAACCGTTCCGGGTCTGAACGAGGAGAACGATGCTGGCAGAAAATCAAGAAACCTCGTAGCTACTAAAACGTGAAAGGATTGGTGATGTACTTCTGGCTGGACTGTCCTCTGTGTCAATTATGTGCAAAATAAGGTCATATCTGCATATGCATCTTAACCCACTTTTCGAGTCCAAACAGTGCACTGAAGCAGCTTGGGGGAGATCCTGCTCCTTTAGCATGTTCATTGGAACGGTGTGGACTAGACACATCTAATGATGTTTTGATTCATCTGCATACTTTCATCTCTGCACAAGTCTAATACATTTAGAAATTCCACCCAGCCTGCCTCTTCAGAAGTGCTGGACTGACATCCTCTGCATCACCTTACGCAGTCAAAATACAGTCAATTATAGCCCTCAATAGAAGCATCATTTTTGTTCTTATGAAAATCAGATATAAACAGTAAATGTACATAAACACTGCTCTGACAGTATCACAGGCAGTCATACAGTCTGTTCACATCTTTTATATCTGTTTTTGTAAGTTTTCATACCTCTACTGATTCTCTTTAGGAGCACCAGTCTGTGCAGGGACAGGAGAGAGAGTGCCACCTCTGTAGACTGGGAAAGGGATGTTATTACAGCAACCACAGGTGATGCCTGCAGGGTCAGTCTTGGCAGCCACACACCTGCAAGATGTGCTCGATGAGGCAGAGTCAGGGAGATGTTTGCTGTTGTTATTTCTAACTCCCTAATTTGTTGCTTCTGAGAAACAGGCAGGGAAGATGAACAGTTACTGCCTCTCCTTTTCCAAGACGTGGTGGTTTACAAGTAGTGCTGCATTCCAAGCACCCCAGCTTCAGATGGTAAAGCTACTCACAGTACACATTTCTCCTGTCTCCATCACTGAGCCCAACTGACATGCCACCGTACCTGTCAATACTAATCATCTCTCTTACTTCTGAAACAAGGTGGCCACATCCAAACTTCCTACTGCGTAAGGTCCATGCTAACCCCCAAACCACACTGTGGATTGTTTAAGAGTGCACTTGCTGTCCAGGACAAAACTATGCCAAGGTCATCATGAGGGTAGAGACAACCAAATTCCGGTCCCAGGAACATTTGCTGGCACTGATTAATTCACTAGCATGGATGTAGCCCAAAAGTCCATCAGTGAAAGTGCTTACAAATTCACAGATTTTGCCCACTTGAGAAACAGTATTGTGGACTCCCATCTTCCTTCCCCCCCCCACCCAAGGGCTTGTTATTTAAAGATACTTTTGTATATGGATTTGATCTCTTCTTCTACAAAAATACCAGTAAAGGAATCCTACAGCAGGAAGTTGCCACAGTTTAGGGTCAGGGCAGCCCCTTAGACCTAACAGACACTCTCTGTTAACCCCCCTCCCTCCCCAAAGGGGAAGAGAAAAGGAGTAAGGGTGAGAGAGACTTAGTGATTAGAAAAGGAAACTAGAATAGCTTTAATGATTATAATAATAATAATAATATATACAAATATATACAAACCCAGTATCGAACCCAGCCCCCCTGATGGCAATTACATCACCATCACCACTGATGCTGTGGAGCAGGCACCGGGGGTCCCAGACCAGACCCCACAGCAGATGGCAGTTGTGTTCAGGAGCTGGATTCTGGTACTGGATTCAGGAACACGGGATCAAAGGCAGAATGGACAGAGTCCTCCATGGATGTTCCAGGGAAGCGGTCCAAGAGGGGAGAAGAGCCCGTGGAAAAGCCCAACAGACCCTTTGGATTCCTCTGCTTTACATACCCAGTATGATGTACCTGGGCTGGAATACCTCATTGGTCAGTTGGGGGTCACCTGACCTGTCCGCTCCTCCCTGGGTGTAGTCTTTCACTCTCTGCACCCCTCAGTGTGCTACACAAGATCCAGCAGTGGCCTTGGTCTGCACACCAATCCTTGGTAGTAACTCTCAACATGGGGTGTTATCACTGCTGGCAGCAGACCCTGCCTGTGCAAACAGGCTGCTGACTTCAGACAGTGCAGTTGGTTAGAAGAACTGAGCTGAAAAGTAAAATCACTGAACAGAATTAGTTCTGTTCTCACTCAAACCAGGACAGAAGTAAGAGAAAAAATGGATTATTAATATTAGGATTTCATCTGTCCTGAATAGATTTATGACTGATAAGAAATGGATAAATAGAAATTCAGTGTTAGATGCTATTCCACAACAATATGCAAGCTCCATTTCTTACAGGTTTGTATCCATGTACTCAGAGACAGGTTAAATTAATAGAGGACCGTCCTACTACTGGAAGATTCCTGAAGCACCAAGTCCTCTAAACATAACCCCTTCGTTCCCTTCCTAATCCAACATGGAGTTTCCTCTGATGGAAGTACAGCATCCACTGATTCCCTCTGCCTTGTCAGAAGATACTTAATGCCCTTTTTCATCATTTAATTTCCAAACAGGAGTACTATGCTGTCAGTACATGTAGAGGGTTTTCACACGTGCAGGGTCTTCATGGTTAAACATACCATTTAGGAATCAAATGTGGTACATAGGGTACCACAAATGTGGTAAATTCCCAGTTAGCATACAACTTAAAAACATAATAGCCCATTTCAGACATCATTTTAAGAGTCACACCTTACCAGCATCTGAACATGGTCTTGATTTTCAGAAGTGATCTGCAGCTGCTGATTTTCATTGTAACGTAAGTTACAATTTCCCTGAAACACCACTTCAACTCCCATAGTCTTTTATCAAATGTGATCTTTCTTTGATGCCCAAATGACACAAAAACTACCTGAATAGGGAGTAGTTACACTGTGTGATGGTTCCTGTGGTAAAGCCATCCCCAGGAGCTCCCGCTTCCACTCTCCACTTAGCACACCCCAGCTCCGCAGTCTGCAGCTCTCTCAACCCTACTCCACAGCCTGTGCTGTACATCTCTTTCTGGAAAGAGATTTACTTCTAATGCAGCTCATTTCAGGAGCCCCATTTGCAACACAGCCACACACGTGGCCACCAGTACAGTATGGAGATAGGAAATTGTGGAGCATGGGCAATTATGAGGTAAAACAAGGAAATTTTATGCTAATATCAGCTCTATAGCAAATGTATGCTATAACTACACCATGTATCTCAAGCTTCCTCTGCACACTCCTCTGCACACAGAGAATAAAACTGAATCATAGAATCATAGAATTACAGAATCATTAAGATTGGAAAAGATCTCCAAGATCATAAAGTCCAACCTTCTGCCCAACACCTCCATGACCACTAGGCTGCGTCCCAAAGCACCTCATCTATATGTTTTTTGAACACCTCCAGGTATGGTGACTCCACCACTTCCCTGGGTAGCCTGTTCCAATGCCTGACTACTCTTTCAGTAAAGAAATTCTTCCTAATATTTAACCTGAACTTCCCAAGGCACAACCTGTGACCTTTTCTTCTTGCCCTGTTGTTAGTTACTGGGGAGAAGAGGCCAACAGCGGCCTTGTTTAAGGTGGTTGTAGGGGGTAATAAGGTCTCTCCACTCAGCCTCCTCTTCTTCAGGCTAAACAATCCCAGCTCCCTCAGCCTCTCATAAAATATGTAAAATGTGTCAGGAGTAATTGGAAAATAAGCATAGTTACAGAGAATCAGGCTAAGCTGGTATCCTGTTCATGCTCACTATGCATTAAGCTATTTGTTCTGTTGGACTTGACTTGCATTTCAGGTAAGCATAATTTATTACACATTCTTGCATGATTACAGGGCTGTTACATTCCCCTGCATGCTGTTAATTTGTTCATTTCCATTTATGGTTGTCTACACTTGGGTTTCATGATGCAGTTACATGTCACTGTTTAGTTGGATCTAGGTCAGACTGGTAACTCAAACAAAAACAAGCAGCACTTATTTCTGTGCTAAATTAGTCAAATTTAAATCTAGGGGCACTTAGATTTGCAAATCTTTTGCATGCCCACTGGCTTCTGCTATAGGGCATGAAACATGCTCAGATGAATAATACCTGTCCGTCCAGAACCGGCAGATGAAACAGATTACTTTAGTCACATTAAACTGCTAGGAGATCTGTGTTTAACTAAACAAAATACCTTGGTCGAGCTGCACATCATTTTCAAGACCACAGAAACAACTATTTGGCAGTGTCTCAGGCCTAAGTAGGTTTTAAATGCCTGGCTCTGACAAACACCTGAGAGACTAACTTGTGCACAAAACTAGAAGCAGGGAACCACACAGCAACTTATTGAGATCACCATGTAAAAAAAATTTGGTTTGGACCTGACTTCTGCATATTAGGAATATTTTTGAAAGATTTTTTAAAGACTATAACCTAGTGTGAAAGGATTTAATATACTTCAACTGCTTCAGAGTGGATACTCTGGAGACACAGTTTGAGAAGTAAAACAGGTTGTCATTGTGTTCAGCATGCCAACAAGGGAAGCTAACTGAAAAATCCCTCTCTGTTCAATTTTCACATTTTGCAGTTGAACAAGCATTGCCAGACTCAAGTTTTACACCCTCAGGTTTTATCACATCTGTGATATGTCACCATAATGAAAATTTCATTTTTATCACCTTCATTGCTTCCCAGGAGCCTAATTTTGCTTCATGGTCTCTGTTGGAAGCATAAAGCAATGGAAGGTTGCAAAGCTCGAGATTGATGGTAAACAGCTGGTGACCAGAGCAGACATGGAGACTGGATGAAGATCCAGTGGTTTGTATTGAATGGCACGAGGGAAAAACCACGAAGTGGAGGCTGCGCAGTCCCATTCTGCTTTCCACAGCCACTTTTTGCAGAATTTATATAAAGCTATTAAGAAATGTTTTGTGCAGCTGCCCGTTGGCTGACCACAAGGAACAATGGCTTGACCACAGTCCCATCCATGGACTTTGCACAATAGTAGATAATGAGGTATAAGTATTCCCCTGATTTTGTACTTAAGCTGGGGACAAGAACTCAGCACCAAATCATAGGAACAGATTGACAGGTTTGTCCTCTTCACACTCCCAGAAGGCATGCCTTTTGGTTTGATTTGTGACCTCCACTATAACAAATGCTTCCCCAGGAAATCAAGCTTGTGATTGCAGTCATATTTTAGAGCTTTATAGCTGTTCTGCAGCTTAATGCATTTATCACCAGCAATTTTGAAGAATCTGTATATGTTGCATATGAAAAAAACGTGCTATTTGTGCACCCAACTGCTTCTTTTCAATGTGGCCAGACAGACCTACAGCAGACAGGCTGTTTGTGCATCTGGTGTTGGGCCTGTAGTCATGTCAATAACTGGCCTACCTGTTAAGGGATAAGCCCAGATGCCCCTAGCCCCTCTACTCTCTGAGGACCAGCTAGATTGTAAGCAGATTAATCTCTTATCAAACTTACCCATCACTACATGCAACAATCTCTTACAAACAGAGCCCATGAAGGCTGCAAAAAGTTGTCTCCAGCAGTGGCTGTGATCTCAGGCATCTAACATCTATATTGTTATCTGTTCCTATACAACTTAGTTTAAGTCTAGCCCAAATATATGTACCAGTATCAGCTGAAAGCACACCTTTGAGTTACAGCCTAAATAAAAATGTGTTTAAATAAATATATAAAACCAGAATGGTTCCATAATGACAGCGACTTCTGCCTTGGTAATAAAGAAGGATCACAGCACCTAGCAAGGTCTACTAATTGTACGAAGATTGGCTGGAAATAAACATATGCACCATAAGATCTTACTTTCTCTAATATCACATGTATTAAACAGTACTGTTTGATAAATGCAAAAACCTAGGCACTACAGTTCTTAAAATACTGGGGCAAATCTCAGTAAAAATTATGACAGCAAGGACTTGAACAGTCAATACCCTGTCCTGCTGTTAGCATTAAATGGTGAACTTGGCTGGTCAGACATTCAGCTGGATTTAGCAGGCATTCAACTAGATTATGGTGCAAACAAAGTGTATTTTCATGAAATGAGGCAAATTTAGGGAAATCTGAAGAGCTATGTTATGTGAAAATCTAAGATAGAAGATCACTCAAATCTTTTCCAGAAAAATATTCTGTTTTTTCAAAAGCTTATCCAGTTGCCTTATGCATCACTGAACTCAAGGCGTGCAACAAAGCTCATTTAGGAGGTGGATAAATCTTTTAATTAATCTCAGTACACTTTGGATGAAGTCCTAGCAGAAACTATGATTCAGCAGCTTATGGAACTAGGAAGGAAGCTCAAGTCTGGTTTATTACTCTTAGTGAGCAGACAAAAATTATAGTTAATACTAAAAATAAGTGACTGGCAGATCACTTCATGGTAGTAGGAGGACACACTCCTTGCTTGGACATAAGCCTGAAGAATTTGTATTTGCTGGAAAGTACTGATAGAAGCATAGAATATGAAACTCTTCCAGAAATGCTCAGTAATAACACTTCTGATGCTGGTTCTGATGCTGGAATGTGTCAAAAGATTTTACACTACGCTGACGAAGGGCGTGCCACACACTGAAACTTGCCCTGAGCAGTCAGGGTGGAGTTTCATGAAAATGTCGCCTACACTGCAATGAAGCAGGCATTATGAATGAGCAGGCATTAAAAAGGGATCTTCTAAATAAATCAGGTGAATCCTGTCCTAAAAGAACCAATTTCTAATAAATGTCTAAACAAGGAGTCAAGACAAATAGTTGAAATATATCTTGTTATCCCCAGAGCATGTAAGATGACCATAGCTTAAGCGTCCTCATTGAATAGTCAGTGAATCAAACCTAAAGATAGACATTAATTTTGACAAGGTTTGGATTTGAGCCAGTTTGAAGGTACCAGATTTTGTTTCTGTTTGTTCAAAGTCTGGCATAAGAAGCAAGCAACATCCAAATAGGAATAAAGCTCTTCCTTTGTTACTACAGAATAGAAAGAGCTTATTATCTTGGAAATATATTCTTTCTTTTTTTTTTTTTTTTTTAATGCCTGTACACATTTTAACCATACCCATAGAAAATTAATGTGATCAAATCTATAAATATTGTAGAAGCACATCAAATGTAGAAGGACATGATGGTTAAGACTTCATCACATTTCGAGAGACTCAGTTTTAAAAATGAGATTCAGAAAGAAAGGGAATTAAAGAAAGAATGACAAAATTATACTATGGGAAATGTGAAAGTCTGAGGAGCAAATCCACAAAAGATACACCGGGTTTCCTTGCAGCAAAGGTAATCCTCAGTTACCAAGTTCCCTGGCCTTATAGCCCTTTTGAACTGACTGGGCAGTGCAGAGGACCATAATGGAATGAAAATTAGAATCTTGCCCCCTATATTTTTCCCAGAACAATAGCTCTTGGCAATGGATGGATCTCACAGAATCATAATGAATTACTGCAAAATGACCTTATGTTCTTATTGCTGATTCATTGAGGGTGTAATGTGTAGCTGAATTTTCAGATTTCCTCTGCAGGCATCCTCGGAGTAGACTCTTGGTTGTACAGAAATCAATGCCTTCAGTGAGGTCAGGACTCAAAACTGTATCCTCCACCTTGCTCAAATCTCTGTAACTTTTCATATGAAGAACTGAGTTTTCTTGCTTTATTTTCTGCATTTAGCCCCTTAGCCTTGATTGGTAAACTGTACCTTGTCTGATACATATCAGCAGAACATTTAGGAAGCAGGGTTTTTTTGGTTTTATTTGTTTGTTTGGGGTTTTTTGCTTTGCTTTTTTTTTATTATTCTTATTGACAAGTAGAAGTTATGCCTTAATTTTATTTTATTTTAGCATTTTTCTGATTGTAAAATGTTCAACCATACAGTAGGGGCATGTTAAAACATGTACAAAAATGCTGTACATGTTGTCATGCTGTATATGCTGTCACATAAAAGTGACAGAAGTTAAAAAATTTTACAAGTGTTGACAGGTTTTCCTCAATTTTCCTAGGGCAGTATTTTTTACAATTGTACGTGATGAGGTTCCATTTACAAAGCTTCATTAATAATTTTATTTTAGCTGCCCTTATTTCTTTTGTTCTCTGAGGTTTTTCAAAAGGTCTGTGCAACATCCCCCCTTGTTACAAATACTTCTGAAATGGCCAAAAGAAACACCTTATTTTTATTGAACAATTTAGTGTGCATTAACACTATTTCATTTTAAAGATGGAGAGAATTCCCTGAGGATTAAATTAAACTACAGCCTATAATTAAACTGTAAATTTAAATTAAAGCTTTTAAAATTGATTTTTTAAAAAACAATGTTTCCATGTCATAGAGTAGCATATCACAGTATATCTGGAGTAAATGCATTCATACATTGCAACTTCACTTTTAATTATGTACATAAACACTGGCAGATTTTTTTAATGAATGTGTGTTTCTGCAATAGCTATTTACAACATTCAGGTCAGGGGGATGTTAGTACAGCTGTCTGTTTTACAGACCAGTGTATCCTGTAGGAAGAGGCAGCTCCCTTTCAAAAGCAGACTGACCTGAGAGCAAGAATAAATCAAGGTGTGGAGACAATGCCCTAAA
This sequence comes from Chloroceryle amazona, assembly GCA_027560015.1. NCBI lineage: Eukaryota > Metazoa > Chordata > Aves > Coraciiformes > Cerylidae > Chloroceryle > Chloroceryle amazona. The sequence continues at coordinate 16,357 of JANHFX010023772.1, forward strand.
CCAACAGACTAAAGAACTGCACATTTTAACTGAGAAGAGCCTCCATGACACTATAACTGGAAGAAAACAAGTGCTGATCTATGGGAAAAAATGTAAAAAGAACTAATAGTCAGGCTTTAAAATCAATCAAATGCAAATCAGAAATGAGGCACATACTATCAACAGAAGTTATTTTCCTGAACACACTACCAAGGAGAGCCATGGCTGCTGTTTCTTTCTACATCTTCCTATCAAAGCTGAATGCCTTTTCAAAAGTCTAAACCAAGTAGTTAGGCTAAATAGAGGGGCAACTTGATGAAATTCTGTACTCCAGGACATAGAGAAGATCAGGCTAGGGGATCTTCAGGAAGCATGGCAAAAATCCATGAGGTTGCTCTTGTGCCAAGATGACCGAAATCAGAAAGATGAATGTATCTCAGAAAAGACAGAAAAGGGATCGTCTCCCAAGGAAATTAAATGGAATTGGCAAGAGGGAAAGAAAAGCACCTAACAACAGTAGCAACTATTTTCTTTCAGTCCTGGTTTCCTCAATCTTTGCATGACCAGAAAAAGTCAACAACAGAAAAAAAAAAGAAGACAGAATTAGAAGTAATTGTTTAAAATGAAAGGTTTTTTTTGTAGGATGTCACCTCTTTCAGGACAGCTTTTTCTTTTTAAAAATGACAACCAAATTTTCTGCTTGGAAATTGGTCAAAAGCTAAAACTGTGGCCATTTTAGAGTTTAGTTTGTCTTTTTTTTAATCTAAAGAAAAAAAAAAAAAGAGAAAAAAAAATCCTTCACTTTCAAACCAACTCCACAGTGGTATCAAGAAGCAATAGTTCTTTAGTAGTAGAGGTAGGTAGACATTAATTATTTAGTAGAGGTAGGTAGACATTAATTATTGTGGTATAACCTCTCAGAACCTCTATTCTATTTTAGAGTGCATCCATTTTGATATCAGTGGTCAGAAAATATTAGATGTTTGGAAGACAGTTATTTGTACATTCTAAGTTATAGTGAGCATAGGAAGAGCCTCATTCGGCTTTTGCAGCTGCATACCTAGCAACATACTCCTGTTTTAAGTAGAAACAGCATCTAATAATTAATAATAGGATATCTCTGTCTAGAACAAAGGCTATAGAAAGAATAATTAGTTGGACAACCAACTAACCATGAGGAACTGTGAAACTGGGAGAAAGGTAATTCTGGGAGTGGAGATTGCAACCACCAACTCACGGACCACTGACCCCAGTTATAATACCTCCTCAAAAGAACAAGGAAATAAAGAGTTAAGAGAACAGATAGAGCAAGTGCCATCATTTACATAGCAAGAGAGGATATTTTGACCAACCATATAGTTGAATAACAATGCATGTGTATTAGAAAGAGGAATATGATTAAGATATTTCATATAAATAGCTGATGCTTTTAGGTGGTGTGTGTGCTGGTTTTGACCTGGCACCCATGACTGTGCTCTCATGAGAATACAGAAAACACCTCCACCTTGTATGTGTTACTGGCAGTTGCATACTGGGTGATGGACTTAGTTTTAGGAAAACAATTTGACAATCACATAACATGAGAGTCAACCTCATGTTACAGAAGTTGTCTCTTACAGAATCAGTATTTGTAGCAGCTAAAATGGCTTCTATAGACAGAAGTGATTAAGAATTAAAAATATATATATATAAATACTCTAACTATTCATAAAGCTTGCACAAAACTCTGTGTTCAGTTTAGACACAGGTAAATACCATTTGTCTCTCCCTGAGGACTAACTCTTACCACATACTGCCTACAGGAAAGGAGGGAGGGTGAGGAGTCCAGTCTCAGTGATTAAGAAGGACCTGAGTAAAGGTTTCATGTTTCAAGTCACTAAATAATCCAAAGTCTAAATAAATTTAGCCCTCAAGTAATGCCACTATAGGATGTTCATTCACGCTATTCAAAAAGCAGCTGTCTGTTCCTTTGCCAACTACCCACAGCAGCAGTCGTCTTTATTTAAATGAAGAGGGTGTGGACCCAAGAGCTACATCTTTCCAAACCTTACTGTAGCAGCTAAATGTTTGGAAATTGCTGTCATATGTCTGAATTGTGTCCTATATTGGACAGCTTTCTAAAGCCTCCTAGCCATGTTTTTAGGCCAAAGACTCACCCTGTGATTTTTTAGACCACTAACAGCAGTTTCTGGGAGTTTCTTCTTCTCATTTTGTTCGTTAGCCATAATTTACTTTGTCTATTAAAAAACCTGAACAAACTATATTTAAAATACCTAGTGCACATGATGTTTTTTACTCCTGAGAGGGGGTCATGAAATCACAGGACCTCAGAATAATTCAGGGCAGAGGACTCAGGAGGTCATCTAACCAGCCTGCTGTTCAAAAGAGGATGAGAAATGAAGTCAGACAAGGTTACTTGGGGGGTTATCCAGAAAGATCTTGAAAAACTCCAAGGATTGGAGCTGAAAAATGTGATGGTTAGGTAAGTTTGCTATTACACTTCTTACTATGTCTGAAATAGGGTTCTTAAAATCTTCCAAGTGCATTTTATGTATGTTCATACATTTTCATCTTGATTGAAATAACGTAAACCACGACCAGGATGCTGTTTGAATGACTGCACTAATTTCTATTGCCTTTTCTCCCCTTCTCTAGTAAACAGACATTTTGACAACAGGACAAACAGGTCTTACACACTGCATAAAATAATCAAAATGACAATTGTTGATAAGGAAACAGAGAGTCTATGATGCTACTGTTTCAGCTCTCTCAGGGAGGTATGGCAACACGGTATGTGTTACACACTAGAAAGAGCTTTGAGTGAGCAAAGGTATAAATGATTATGTGACAGGCATCAGGCCAGGATCTGATCCATGTGTACGTGGCCAGGCTGTCTCAAGAGTGATCCTGAACTGTGTGGATGTGTTGACACCAACTGAGTCAAACCAGGATTTATACCTGTCACAGTTTAGGGTCAGGGCAGCCCCTTAGACCTATAACAGATGCTCTCTGTTAACCCCCCTCCCTCCCCAAAGGGGAAGAGAAAGGGAATAAGGGAGAGAGACTTAGCCATTAGAAAAGGAAACTAGAACAGCTTTAATGAAAATAATAATAACAAAAAATATAATAAATACAAAAATATACAAAACCAGTATCGAACCCAACCCCCTGATGGCAATTACATTACTGTCGCCACTGATGCTGTGGAGCAGGCACTGGGTCCTGAACTTGGGCTGCAACAACAGAGGTGTGGTTGGAAAGCTGTCTTGCGGAGAGGGATCTGGGGATTCTAATTGACAGACGAATGAATATGAGCCAGCAGTGTGCCCAGGTGGCAAAGGAGGCCAACGGCATCCTGGCTTGTATTAGAAATGGTGTGACCAGCAGAAGTAGGGAGGTGAAGCCTCACCTTGAATACTGTGTCCAGTTCTGGGCACCTCAGTACAAGAAGGATATTGAGGTGCTGGAGCAGGTGCAGAGGAGGGCAAGGAAGCTGATCAAGGGACTGGAGAATAGGTCATATGAGGACCGTTTGAAGGAGCTAGGCCTGTTTAGTTTGAGGAAGAGGAGGCTAAGGGGAGACCTCATCACTCTCTACAACTCATTGAAAGGACATTGTAGAGAGGTTGGTGCTGGTCTCTTCTCTCAGGTAATTAGTGACAGAACCAGAGGGAATGGCCTCAAGCTGAAACAAGGTAGGTTTAGACTAGACACTAGGAAAAAATTCTTCACAGAAAGAGTGGTGAGATATTAGAATAGGCTGCCCAGGGAGATGGTTGAGTCGCCATCCCTGGATGTGTTTAAGCATCGCTTAGATATAGCATTGGGGTATATGGTCTAGGGGTGAACTTGTAGAGTAGGGTTAATGGTTGGACATGATGTTCCAAGGGGCTTTTCCAACCAAAATGATGCTGTGATTCTAGGGGAGTCCCAGATTGGGCCTAGCAGCAGATGAGAGGAGTTGGAAGGCACATCTGTCAGCTCATTGGAGCTGCCTGCTGCGGAGGTACTTTGGTCTTAGCACTTAAAAGTGTTGGGTGTTATGTGTGGCTCCTTGAATCACATAAGAATGCTCAGGCAGTTGCTTCTTCCTATTGCATTTTTATGTAAAGTTTTTACAAACGTCCTCTAGATGTGTTAGCTGGGGATAGCTGCCAATATATGCAAAAGAAAAAAGTAGGCTGGTTCTGTTATGAAAGCATTATAATTACCATAAATTGAGACTTAATTTTGGAGAACAGAGTGACAAACTAGAGATATGTTTTTTGGTGAGATTGTAACAAACCGCTTTAGTAAAAAGGCACCACATTTATTCTTTCAAAATTCAACATTTTTCATATTGACGTCATAGAAGAAGTGTCTTTATTGTTGCAAGAACCTTTGTTTCTTTTTGCTAGGCACATCTAGATGCCAGACGTCTGAAAATCTTCAGGCTTATGTCTTCCTTAGACACCTGATGGTAAAATCTAGTAAAGTCAGTCTCTATTTCCCCAACCGGTCTAAGGGTTCTCACACTATCACACACATTTTCAGGTCTCCTAGATTCACTGTTATACCAGTTATTAAGTATCTAAATTCACATGTTTTTATCTTAACTGGCATATTGAGTTCCTTAAGCTTAAAAAAAGCACATCGTCCTGTCCTGGATGATGGGTTCCATCCAGCTTTCTGAGATCTTTGCAAAAAATATTTACCTAGTTATTATTGATGTGATGAACATATTTTTCAGGATCTCTTGATGCAAGTTGGCACATATTAGCACTTCTAAAATTAAGCTTCTTCACCACGAAAATACTTTTTAAAAGTTTTATCATTAACTTTCACTACTTTCAAAGAAATTCAGAGACACTTAAGTAATAGCTGCAGCATGTTCTTGGGCAACCTTTGGCAAATCCAACTACCAGTCAAGTTCCCAGCAGGCTTTCCCAGCAGGAACAGGACAAAACTATAATGAGAGTGAGAGATAACTCTGGGAGATACCAGCATCTGTTATCCTCATCACTCCATCTTTTCAAACAAGGTAACTCAGATTCGTTTGTTTTGCCACAGATCTGAACAACCTCAACTCTGCAGCATTATAATGCACCCCATCAAAGAGTGAAAACTCCTGAAAGAATCATTCTAGCCCAGCACCAGGCAGATACAAAGACGTAGTTCCACAAGACTGAGCCACACAGCTGAAAGCTAAGCCCAACATTTGTGTATACCACTGGAATTCATAAAATATACCCCAAAATCTGTCAATCTCTAATATTTCAGTACCTGACTGACCAGTAGTAAAATGACATAAAAGCCAGTGGTTTCTATGACTAGGCATGCACACAAGGACAGTTAAAGTCTTCACCAGGGATTCAGAAAATAAGCATTTTTTCTCAGAGCATGCTTAGTCTAAGACAGTAAAGCTGTAGTATATAATTCAGCTGTGGAAATTCTTGTCACAGAGAATGTGGATACCAAATTTTACGTGGGTTCAAAACCAGATGGCATAAATTCTTGACAGATAAATCTGTCAGGGACTACTGACTACAGAGGTACCACATCCAGCACAGGAGGGGCCTGAGTCACCAGTGTGTGTATTCAGACAAGCAGAGACTATTCAGAGGAAGTATCACCCTATGTTTGGTCTGTACAAGTCCTTCCTTCAGCATTTGCTATTGACTGCTGTTCCAGACAGGATACTGAGGGAAATAGGCCATTGTCCTGAGAACTATAGCTATTCATATGTTTTTATAAGCCCATTGACAAAAGAATCACACTTCTTAGCAAGATCTCCTGCATCCCTTAGTAGTCCATATATCCACAGTGATGCCTTTAAAACCATTAACCCAGCAAACACAGAACCCACCCCTAGGGCTGATGGGCAGCGCTGGTGGCAAGTCTGCTGTTTTCCCTAAGCAAATTCATGGCTTCTGTACAGGAGGAAACAACTGTAGTTAAAAGGAGATTCCACAAAGCCCCAGTGCATTGCCTTGCCTGAGGTTCATCATTCATTGCAGAGCTAAAACTAAATGCCATTGACAAAGGAGAAATATGAGTCCATGTTTCCATGTACACATGAGTGTCCTGAAAAGAGGCCAGCTGTTTTATAGGAAATGTCCAGCATCACTGCTAGTCCTGTTTCCTTTAGGTAGAATACCTTTAAGTAAGAGAGTCTAGACATCAAAATTTGCCTGTACTTCCAGTCCATATTTCCACTCAGTACCACAACACTAAAATTTAAGCAATACGAAGCCTAAGTCACCCCTCTGAATCTAGCTGAGTGTTGCCATATAATCCAGAGGAGTACTTTGTAGAGGATGCAATATGTGCTTCTTTTCTTCCACATGAATGTAATGCTGCTGAGGTAAGTCCCAAGTTTTCTGCTGTCATGGCCAATACCAAAAATTGAACTGCATGGAGTGCCTCTGCAGTATAAGTGTGCATGATGAATACTTCCCCTCCCAACACAAACTCGGGGGGAGAATATCTGTGGTGACAGGGAGCCCTGAGGCATTTGCAGCAGACAGAATATTTCCAGACAGATGAAAACACATTGTACTGCCAGAGTCACACAAACCATTTCTGATTTGGTCAGCATCATCTTATGCATGATTTAGTAATGATTTTGTATTCAGCTTTACAGTACAAGGACTGTACAGCTCAAGGCATCCTATTTTCTTTTTTCCCCTATTTGATGCATTGTATCTTGCTTTCTTGTGGGAAACATGAGAATTTTTTTCTTTGGATGCATGTCGTTTTCTTTTCTTGTCCAAATGATCTGACACCTTAATTTTATATTCTTCCACTTTGTAAAGTATCAGTCTAAACCATAAATATACTTGTTAGGCATTTACAGCATAAAAATGCTGTATGCTGTATTACATGCAAGGAGACTAGACAAATTACAAATAGATGTTTCAATCTTCATTTATGCTACTTCCAAGTACTTAAGAATAGACATAATTCTTACATTGTGAGTACGAGATTTATTTCTCTATGTTTTTCTAATATATAGTTTGAAAAACAAGACTTTGAAAAACAGATTCTTTAAAAAGGCATAAATAAATAAGAGTATCTTGTAATATTAATTTTAAAAAGACTGAAAAAAAAACCCCACACACACACACAAAAAAAAAGATGTGGGAACCCAAAACCAGACAACTTTTTTATTACATCCTATAAAATTTCATAGTCTGACAGAAGCAAGACTATCTGGCTACACAAGGAAATGCTGTGACTTAGGTTAACATCACTGATAATATATCCCAGATCACCTTCTTCATTTTCTAAGCAACCCTCAACGTTTAGGTTTGAGGGTTACTATTTAGCATAGGTAGTGCTAAACAGTTCAAAATGTCTTCCTACATCATCACAACCGTATCCTGTCTCCATGTCTGAATGAGTAGGAGAGCTTGCCCTAAGTAGCCACGACACTGGAGGGAACAAGGATGGGGTTTCTTTTAAGACCCAAGCACCACCTAAGGTTTCTTTTCGCAGCTGGACTTGAGAGGAAAGAGAGCCATCTGCTGCTCTACGCTAGACATGCTGCAGCGTGTCTTTTTAGCTTCATGATGTGAAATGTCAGCGCGGGATTTAGGGAAGGAAGTGCAAACCTTTGCTGTTCTCCTCTCTCTCGTGCCGTGGAGCCAAGTGACAAAGCAAGCAGGGTGCTGAACAGTGCCTCTCCACCACCTCCCCAGCCTAGTACGGAGCACAGCTGCATTCAGCACTGAAAGTAACCAGGGCAAAAGTGGCTGAATACAGACAACGGCCGTTTCTGGAAATAAAAATAAATAAAGTCAGAAAATACTTCAAATACTTCACATCAGGAGTGCTTTACAAATGTGACAGACCCTGGCAGAGCAGAGCACCAGCAAGAGCCAGCATTGCCTGGTAAGCTGGCCAGAGGCAAACCCACCTCCAGGAAATAAGGACCGGTGTCACTATCTGCTGTGACAATGGTCAGTGCTTCTCACACACTCCTAAATCTATTTTCACAGGTGTCACCTTTTGATTTTGGAGCTGTAGCCCTGCAAGATTCTCTCACCAATGAGGGTGAGACCAGCGGGTCTGCAAGTTTTGAGGAGGTGGCAGCAGGGCAGAGAAATCCACGTTCCTTGCTATGGCAAGGTTTGTTGGCATTATCCCATACTGAGAATGTAGGCAAATTTAAGATACAACTTGCCTTGATGACAATAAATAAAAGACGTAAAAAATGGGAAAGCCTAGGACAAACTTTTGTCTATTTCTCCAGTCCCTGAAGTTCTTCATCCTCCCTGTGTTATGATGGGAAAAGTGTAGGGAGAGCTCAGGGTTCTGAGTACGGAAGTGATCACTTCAGATGGAAGTGATCATACTCATGACCCTATGCAATACATCAGTCCTGGCCCCTACATCCACAGACTTCCTTCCTTGTGGGCTGGGAGATAGTGCCCTGGGGTCTCTCTCTGGTGGTATGTACAGAAAGACCAAGAAGACTACAGCATGTCTGAAATGAAAGGCTAAATTCTTAAAGTACTACAAACTAAATCTCCACTTCTCATAAAATGTTGCAAAATATGTTTGATGTGCATTTTGTCAGAATAAAGTGATTGTTTTTCCTGTTGTAATTTTGGCTATAAGAGTAACTTCCAGGTAAGTTTGACTCACAGAAGACACTCTTAGGCTGTATTTCAGAACCAGAAGTCCTGGTTTGCTTCACATGTTCACATAGATATAATACGGTATGAGGGGCACACAGCTGCCATCATCCTATTGATACTTGCAGTGTATCCACCTTCTGAGAAGCGATATAGCTGAACATGTTGCTAGGAATCATCTACATTTTTCCATTTTCCAGTACACAAAATTTTCCAGGTAGTTATTTACACATTGGTACAATGACACGGACATCTAGTAAAGCCAATGCCAGCAGATGACTGGCAGCATCATCAAAATGACTCAGCACGCAGCCCTGGCAACGATATTGGCAAGCAGGGGTAGGCTCGGATGTGAAACCCTGTAAAGTTTAAATTCCTCTATCCTGTTGTTAGCTTTGACCGAGGTTGAAAACCACTGATTCCGAGAGGAAAAGCTGTTACATAGGCTGTGATGCTTATTCATTTATACTGGTGCGTTTTAAGGCCTCCTCTAAGAACCAGGTGCTGCAGTCACAGAATGAGCACGTCCTGTGCTGCAGATACTGCACTGTCACGATGCCACCCCAGTGGCTGGGCCTTTAGTGGC
>JANHFX010023774.1:0-31468 GCA_027560015.1 Chloroceryle amazona
AGAGTCACTCGCAGGGCCAGGAGGTAAGAGGTGAGGGGAAGGAGCAGGAGTTGGGAGAGGGATGGGGAGCTCGTCTGGGAGAAGGAGGGGGAGCAGCGGGGCCGGAAAGAGTTGGGAGGAGGCCTGGCTAAGGGGTTCCTGGAGATCCCCAGGCGGGGATAGGGGTTCAGTGGGATACCAGGAACTGAGTGAGGAAACACGAGTGGGAGAAAGGAAATGCGGCTGGAGTGGAAAAACTGAGCTGACGAACTGTGCAGCCAAGTAAGGGCCGACAGGCTGTAGCTTCGCCTCTGAGGCGCATTTCTAAATCAGGAGGGAACTTGCTCTTCTGCGTGAATGGGACCCCAGGGTGTCTGGGAGCAGCACTGGCATTTCTTAGCCGTGTCTCAGGCCTGTAGTTGTGTTTAAAGGAAGTGGTGCATCATCCCGCAGTGTGGAAAGGCAAGAGAACTCCCTTTCACAGTGAAATGTGTCACTAATGCCATTTGGTAGAAGAGTGCTTTTGCTTGTTACAAGCATTTTCTTGACTGGTGTTCGATGCTATTTTAAAGGTAAAATGTTATTCCCGTAGTATTTGCCATGCTGCCTGTGAAGTGGAATTGGCTTTTTCTGACAGGATTTTTAGAGGGGAGGAAAATACCAAATGTACTGTTACTGTTTTCATTTTTCTGTAATTCAGCATTTTTAAGTGTGTTTACATTTGTAATGGTAGAACATCATTGTGACGTAAAGAAAATGAATAGTTTTTTGTGATTTTTCTATTTTTTTTTAACTTTGCTTTTAGGGTTCTAAGTGGTTATGTCTGGGCTGGCTGGATGCGAAGCCCTGTACAAGTCTGAAGAATTACAGTATTACTTATGCTTTATAAAATAGGACTCTGTGGTTATAAAAACAAACAACTAAATTAGTTAAGCCATTTGCTGCTGCTTTGCCTGCATTTTCTAACCAGATGCCCAGAATGTCTTGGTTCTATTATGTCACTTGTTTCATTGTGGCCTAACGCTATTTTTTGTCTTAATGTTACTTTGTTATGGATGGTATTGAGACCAAGACAACATGATAGCAGAAGTACATTGAGAGCTGTCATCCTGTCACTGTATCAGCAGAGGACAGTAACACAGAACTGTACCTACCATCAGAGCATAGCAACTACTATCAGATCTGATATCCTGATGTACTTAAGTATAGTTTCCACTGTTAGAAAACTAATCGTGTTTCCTGCCCTAACCTCCAGGGTTTGCACATAGATACAGATCAGGGAGTGAGTTAAAATGAAAGGGGGGTTGGTTTGACACCGTGTCTCGGTGAGTTGTACCCCCACTGGCTGCTCGGGTCACAGTGGAGTGCTTAAAAGAAGCTATCTTTTGTGTAATTGATCTTACAATTTGCTGATGTTTTAACATGGAGAAGGTCCCAGTCCTGGCAATAGCATTAGGTTGGTTAGACCTGATAAACATTAAAAATAATTCCATTTACCAGAGTCTTCTCTCAGATAGTTTCCACTGAGCCAGCTTGGGCAGTGTTGGGGGAGGTTTAGTGTTAATCTGTGAACTGCAGCTCAGCCTCTAGACAGACCTTGCGTTAGGTTCGTAATATTAGGATCAGAGTACATATTAGGATCATAGTCTGTTGCCCTGTGTAATTTTTCTAGATACAAATCCAGTTTACAATAAGAGGGACTTACCAGCTTTATTCTTGGCACACCCTTCTGTCCAGCGCTTTACTCACGGGGCTTGTCATTCCACTGTCTGGCTCGCTCTGGACCTGTAAACGTGAAATGGTCTGCTTCATTTCTTTCTGGATATTATTTCTCCTAAATTTGAACTAAAGCTGGGAAAAATACTTATTCCTGTACAATCAGGAGCTATTGCTGTGTTATGAATTGTGTTCAGAGATCCACACTTGGAAATATCCACTGTCCTTTTGGAAAATTCCTACTCTTCTTTCAGCTTTGGCTCAACTTTCTGTATTATGTAAGATCTTGCTGTATTCCTTCAACCTCTGACTGTTATTTCCTACTTGGCACACAGAGGAAATATAGCAAAAATGTGGTGTTGGTTTGTTTTTTTCAAAAAGCGCAAAGCGACGAAAACCAGACAGACAAACCCTCTATAGAGAGTGTTGCGTCTTGATTCTCAGGCGATAAGCTGCTCCTGCTTCTCTCTTGTACTTGAGAGACCTCTTAAATAAAGCATGCGTCCCAAGTTCTAGAGACACATGGCCATAGAGGAAACCAGCATGAGATTAAAGGAGTTGTACCCTTGGGGAGGCAAAGATGATGTTGTTTTTGAGAAACTATGTCTCTAAGTATATTAGAACTTCTCTTGGTTTCATGTTGTTCGGTGTCCCTTTACTAAACTCTGTAGCAGTGTCTTAGAAGGAAGCAGTTGAGTGATTCTGCAAGTCTCTTCCTTGTGTGTAGCTGAGAATTCATGCAAATACGTAGCACATGTGAAAAGTAATTTGTGGTTTCTTTTCGTTTGTTTTTATTTTCTCCACATTTTAGGAGCGAAAAGATGCAGACCCAGTGACTGTGTAGCAAATGCCTGGAAAAGACTTGGGAGTTCATTTTTATACTGTGAGTAAATTCTTTGACTACAGGCAGGAGTTGCACTGTTGCATTCTGTGAAGTGCAGCTGGCCTTACAACTTCATGGAATTTTTAAACATCCATAGAGTTTATAAAGTCAGGACTGCGGAAGGGATTAAAAACTCTGAATTCATTATTGGAAGATACTGGTTTCGCCATTGGTATAGTAGAAGCCAGTCAAATCCTTGTGACTTGAATACTCATATTTACCAGTAAAGAGCTATCTCCAAAAGGACTGTAACATGCTCTGTTAGGGCTGTGGCAAGAACTGATACTTAAGCAGAATTGCATGGGCAGAGAAGATGGTCTAGAAAAACTTACTGATCCTAGAGGCAAACAATTAGTACGTTTGCTGACGGGACTTAATCTGATGAAGTAGTCATTTAATTTGAGCATATGTGTATTTCTTTTAAGTGCAGCTTTAGTTATTGTTCTCCCCACATTCTTTGCTCATCGCTGTGGAAATTTGTTCAACAAATCAGATCATAATTGCATATAACAACTGGCCTCTAATAGCAGTGGTTTACTAGTGGGAGACTTCCCACGATTATCAAGTTTTGTTTCTTCAGCTTCAGTTTTAAAGCTAGTGAGGCCTCGCCTTCTCTTCAGAAGAAATCCTTTTTCATTTTTATTTTTTACTTTACTTTTTACTTTGTCTGAAAGGAAATCTTGTGTGACAGCCCTGGTCTTAAGAGATGCTTAGAGCAGGGGGACGGGGAGCAGGTGGAGACAGCCACGGTGAGTCGGCTGGAGCTGCTCTATAGCAATGCAGAGAGCCTGCCTGGCTGCCTCCCAAGTGCTGCTGCATAAAGAGGCTGGAGCAGGCGCTGACTGCATCGATGGGAAAGGTTTTCATTTACATGGCGAGAATCATGCTACAGATTAACTGTTAGTGTTGTCGTATCCCCCCTCCCCAAGAATCCATTCCCTTAGGGTGAAGGCCTCACGTGGTACTATCCTGGGGTGCGCGGAAGGCAGGCAGTTGTAGGCTGGGAACCCTGACTGTAATTTCAAAATCACGTGAAAGGACACCGCCGTGTTTTGGGGCCTTGGTTTCCTCTGCTGTTTTTTTCTAGAAGTGTGCAGCCTCAACAAACTGTGCTCACAACCCATGTGCATCAGGTGGATTAATTTCTTAGAAGCGCTTGCGGGCAGTAAATGAAATTCAGATAACAGTATTTCACTGCTGCATTTAAGACAGACAATTTTTCTGAAGATTTCCTGCTAGCTTTTGATTCTGTTGGTTCTTGCTCCCGTAGAGAAGAACAGTATGCCGGTGTAGGTGTTTGAGACCAGAAGTTTTGAAAATTGCTGTCACGTGTTGTGTTCTACCTTGGAGACCTCCGCTTTCTAGTGACTTAAGATTGCAGTGAAATGACTGTCATTTAAATTTCACATAATGCAGTTTTAATCAGGGAGTGCAAGCACAACCATTACTGAAGATTACACTTGGCTGTATCCTGGAAATGTTCTGCAACGTACTGGTTGAGGGTGGTGCCAACCTCGCCAGACCTGCAAGTGTGATAAAAGTCCTGGGGTTACTCAGCAGTAAATATTTTTAACTTGTGTGATCTGGAGTTGGTTCTTGGCTAGCAGATAATTGATAATTCTTTTAAGATAATATTGTGCAGTAACTTCCTGAGCTTTACTATTGATGGGGAAAATAGTGGGAAGACTTTTAAAAATGGTTTTATAAGAACAGAAGGGGGTAACAGGAAGAATTCAAAAGCAACAAGAGCTGGTTTCTTCTTTGAGGCTTCTTGGAGGTGGTTTGTTCATTTAGAAGGTTAAGTGCAGGTATCTTCTGGTAATCTTATTTTCATGTACCTTTACATTTAGCTCTGTTTTGTTTTTAAAGATTCAAGACATGGATTATGCCAACAACAGATTAGAGTGTATAATTGAAATTGAAAGAGCAAATCAGTTCCCTGTATCCAAGAGACTTCCTTCCTTTGAGATTTTCTTTCACCTGTAACACAAGTTACAGTGTTAATGCCAAAAGCAGTCAAAGGGGCACACCTTGCTCCCCTGATACAGACATACACACACTAATGCCTCTGTCTCAGTCTTTTTTTCTTATTGACTAGAAACGTATTAAATATAGAATATCTAAGCTACTGGAATTGTTCTTTGCCCTTTGTCTTATTAATTTGATAATCTTGGTCTCGGGTGGTCAGAATGTAGGAGAGTGCCATAATTGTGTTATTTTCAGAGCATGATTTAGGGTAAAATGTGATTTTGTGGGGTTTCTTTGTGTGGTGTTGTTTTGTTGTTGTTTGGTTTGGTTGTTTTGTTAATGTGAGTATAGTTATTTAAATTGTGCTTGCAAAACCTTCACACTTTATTGAAGTCAGGGTGGTGTGTTTTTCTATAAAACACGGCTGCTGATTTTTGAGGAAAATATGGATGCTTTGGAAGTGGAAGTTGGTTGAATTTGATTGCTATCTTTTTTTCTCTCCGTATTCCTTCTCATGGTGATCTCTGATACGGTCAGAGAGAAGACTAAACAAGGTAACTTTAAAAATTAAGGCTTCTTCCTACCTATAAAAACAGTAAAATGTCAGAGCATTGCCTGGTAGGACAGGCTGCAAACAGGAGCCTTCTTGAGTGCTTGTAATTGCTGTTTATTATCTGTTAGAAATAGGTCCCAGAGTGAGCCTTCTGTCGGAATGAAACAAGTGGTTGATGTCTTTTCATGCTTTTCCAAAACCCTGGCTTTGCGTGCTGATTTCTAGGAGTGCTCTGATTTGGAAATCAGTCGATCTTTACATTTAGCAGGTTAAAACAATTCTCAGCACCATTTTGAAGTCACACTGCAATGGCAAGTAGGTGAAAGAATCCAGTAGTTTGATGTCTGGTTTTGGCCACGCATTGTAATCTCTAAATTGATTATTTGAAAGCTTAACTTGCAGAAGAATAATGGCAGAAATTGTATTTCTGCTCAAGTTGGTTTTGATATGCTCTTAGAAATATTAATGCAAGATGGCAGCTGGAAAATGTTATGTGAGGACTACCAGATGTTTGTCTTACTGGAAAGTTGATATAAATAAAAGGCTCCAGGGGGGATTATAGTCCTGGTGGTTTGCTGGAGGTCAGCTCTGCAATCCCATTTGAGTGCTTATAGTGGTGTTTGGTACCAAGTCTCACCACAGTTGATTGAAAAATGCAGCCCTGCTTAATTTTCAGTTTTTGCTTGGTCTCTGATTAGACATCAAACCACTTAGGCATTTTCTTCCAGATATTTTCA
This sequence comes from Chloroceryle amazona, assembly GCA_027560015.1. Classification (NCBI taxonomy): domain Eukaryota; kingdom Metazoa; phylum Chordata; class Aves; order Coraciiformes; family Cerylidae; genus Chloroceryle; species Chloroceryle amazona. The sequence continues at coordinate 5,837 of JANHFX010023774.1, forward strand.
ACTCCCCGGGAATCTGTCAGGATTTTAGAGGTGTGAGTTATTTTGAGCAGTGTGTCGCTCTTGCGAGAGAAGAACAATCTACAGAGGGGAGAAAAACCCTGCTGCTGCTGGGCAGCTTCCAGGGTGGGAGGCTTCCCCAGGATGTTAGGAAGAGCAGTTTTCATCACTTCATCTTTTAATTTGGCAGATAACTTACAAGCTATGAAAGTGTAAAGTGTTTGTATTTTAAAAAAATACTGCAAAAATGGCAACTAAGTTACTTGACAGGTGACAGTTAACAATTTACACTACAAATAGAAACAGAAGCTGGAAAATACTTTCACAGTTTGCCTGAGGGAGAATCTAGAAGTGTTCACTGGCAATAACAAAACCTTGATTCTTCAAAAATAAGATCGAGTTTCTTACTGGAGACAGAAGTTTGCTCAGGCCAGTTGTGTCTGTAGGACGTAAGCTGGTGTGTTTGAATAAATTTTCCTTGTGAGAGGAGAGAAATGAGCAGGAATGGATTGGCAGAGGGAGGAGGAAAGAGGTGAAAAAGAGAATTTGGTAAAAGAAATAAGAAATGTATTTCTTTGTAACATGCTTATGATCTGAATTAAAAAAATACGGTGAATATTAATTTCTGAGGAAGAAGAGTTTTGAGGATTGAAGCTTTAAGCATCCTATGATATATACCTCAAGAGGATTAAAGATAGGAGCAGAAAGAGTTAAAGAAGAGACAAACATCTGGTGAAAATAGGAATGGTGACTTAAACTCAAAAGCAAACAGAACTTGTTTTTATTTTAAAGAATTTGATTACTTTTTATATTTACTGGTGTGGATGTCACTCTTACACACTTGGAGTAATTTACAGTTGGGGTTGGATGTGATTAAAGGGGATACGGTTTTCTGCAGCTGCTCAAAGACCGGCGTGAAGCGGTCTCAGAAGAATGTCAAGAGTATTACTTGGAGACTGAAGAGCAGAAATTTTCAGTGGAGAATTTGTTTATAAAAGCAAAAGGTTATTTAGAGAACTCTTGGCTGCTTCTTACCACCAGCTTCCTCTCTTTCCTTGGTTCAGTTTTAGCTGTTGGTGGATCTGGTGATTTGGGGAGGAGGGGGAAGGGATGGTAGGTGGTCTACAGCTAAGGAATGATGGTGTTTCTTTTCTTACAAAATACATATAGAACTTATATTTCTTCTTACAGTGCTGATTTTCTGATTTTTTTCACTGAAAGTTGTCCCATCCCTTAATACTTTTTATACAATTACTATTTTTGTAGGTAACTAAGCCTTTTTTTTGTTTGTTTGCTTGTTTGGGTTTTTTCCCCTGTTTTATAACTGTAGCATTGGTTCAAGGCAAAGAAATATTAAAAACATTCCAGGAATGGAAAAGAAACCCTTAGTTTTGGAATATTTCTCAAAGTGGAATTTTAGTTGCTGAATTGTAGTGGGCTGCCAATATTCAGTGCGTTTTGGGAAGACTTTGTCTTCCTGTGTTGAAAATTTTTCCATGATTTGTCATCTTAAAAAAAAAAAATAGAAATCATCCAAGTAATCCTGGATGTTGGCACTTGATAATGAGTTTTCAAAAATAACCTGAATAACAGTGCATAATACAAAGAAAGTACTATCCAAGTTCCTGAATGCCACTGAGGGTGTAAATGGAGACAACTTGCAGGCTGAATTAGGGCTGATGCAAAGTGCCTTGGAATTACTGTGGACACTCAACTGCTGGGAGGGATCATTTGCACTGTATTTTACAGAAATCGGCTCCTTCCTATTGTTTTTGTCTCCGAGGTGAGGAGTTGTAGGTCCTGGTAAGCATCTTCCACTGGATGCCAGTTGATTCCTTTTACCTCTCTGCTATGATTGGGTTGATTTTCCAGTTTGTTCTCTTATGACCGAAGATTAAAAAAACCTCCGCGTGTCATTTTGAGCTCAACAGTTTTTGTGGCAGTCAGCAGGGTACAGGTTAAGTAAGATCTTTGTTCTGCATTTAAGAGCACAGAAGGTAGAGGAAGGTATAATGCACACACTCCTGGGTTCTAGAAAGTACTCAAGCCTAATTCACAGAATACTTTTTTGGCATAAGTTATTCTTCCCTCTCATTCAGGTACAGTTAAGTCTGTGTATGTTCCATCCATCCAGTTTGTTGTGTTGCTTTGTTTTTCCCAGGCAGTGATTTGCTTCTTGTTGTAGAACTGTTCATGTTTTCCTGTTCTAGAAAGATATGCTTCTCACTTTTGTAAGCCAGGCTTCCTTTTGAGAGGTAGCTTTTCAGTAAGGGTCACTCTCATTTTTCCCCAAATGTTGATTTCTAATCTTAAGTCTATTTTTTTAGTGTTAGAGGTCATTTGCTGCCTTGCTACGGTCTCTTCTATGCCACTGTGTTAATAATTAGACAACTTTGTGTAACCTCTGGAATTCACTGTGCCTGACTTTCAACCTGCCTCTGCAGCTAGACAAGATTTCCTGCCCCGCAGGAGACACTGCGATCTCTGGCATTGCTTGGCGGTCGTTAGCAGGGGCTGCGCGAATGCTTTGCCCATCATCGCTTTCTTCTGTCCTGTGCCGAGTAGGAAGAGAGGTATGACACCCTGTTTAGTGTACACATTAAACCTGAAAGCTTACTCATTTTATTCTTCCACCAGTTAGCATTGCGTCCCACTTTTCTCTTTCAGTTAACTTGCCCTTTATTTTTTTTTTCACCCCTTTTCTTCTTTTTTTCTTGATAAATTCAGCAGCAAATTCAGACCTTCCATTGTCCTTTCCAAGGCTTTGAAGAATGCAGGAAGATAATGGTCTTTTCCTGTGCTTCCATATCTCATCCCCTTGTTTTATTGCTCCAATTATCTTTGTCCTGCTCCTTTTTCTCTGCACTTTGTGCTGTTCGTGGATAGTCTTTGATACATTGCTGGAGCAGCCACTCTGTTTTTTTACACAATTAAAAATATTCTTCTTTTACAGACTTCTGCAAGTTATCTTTTGCTACGTAAAAGTTACTGCAAACAAACAAACAAACTTGAAAATTCCTAAAACTAAACTACTGGTTTCTTAGAAGGTTTATTTTAAGATGTAGAACTTGACAGGCTGGTTAGCAAAAGTTTAGTAATTCTGAGGCCTCTTCTGGAGTTGTTATTTGTCGAGTTGATATTCCCTACCTCTCTGCTCAAGTAAGTGCTGCTCACAGAATAGTTTTGACTGTTGATTCCTACAGTGGGTGAAGTTTTGAGCTGTCTTGGTACATCTTCTGAGTCAGGAGGTAATTCTGAGGACAAGGTGTCAAGGGAATATTTCCTGCTCTTCAAACAGGTCTGATCTGGCTCTGGTCCTTAGATAAAATGTCTTCATCTGGAAGTGGTGGTGAATGAGGACAGAATTATTCTTTTTCTTAGCTGTAATCTTAACTATGCCCAGAGACAAGTGCTGTTTGTTTTTTATATTCAAGGGAGCAAGAGACTTGCAGACTGTACATGGGCTCGCAGGGATCCCTAAGATAATATTTTGTATTTTACTTCCTGTCACTTTCCTATTTATGCCTGTACCCCGAGCTCATCCCTACCTCTTCTGGCCAGAAAGAACTTTAATATCCAAATTATTTACAAAATGTTTTCCCCAAAGCTCTGCCAGCAATGCTTTTTAATTTACTCGTAGTTCAGAGGTGACCGTGAAGAAGTGTGAACTGGTGAAGTATTAAGTGTTCATTAGCAAATAAACACCGAGGGTGCCCTGCTGATTTTCAAAGCTTAACTTCACCTTAAGTCATCTGGGCTTCCTTTCAAAATGCTTTTAATACTGGTCCATGCCTGAGGAGATGCAGCATTTGAGGGTGGAACAGCACAAGGCAGTTTGTAAGGCATACTGCTGAGGATATTTTGGTGACCTTTTATATGTGCCCCTGTTTGTGTGCTTGCTAAGCAAGGCAAGTGGCAAGATTTTCCTTACTGGTAATTTTTGTAATAGACAGTGATGGATATTACCTCTTTATTCCCATATGACTGGCAACAGCAGTAAAAGTACCAGTGATGTCATTTGATGGCAAGTATTTGATGGTTGATTGCCATATTGAACTAAAGGGCTGCTGAAGTTTAACTGTGGTTTTTAACCTGTATTTACCTGCCTTACAAAGCACCTGTAGAAAGCGCTGACATACCAGACTGAAAATATTTCCCAAATAATAGAAAATCTTTACAATCTAGAACCTGAGTCCCCTTTGGGCCATTCAGAGTGTGATGAACAAGGCGCTGGCATTCAGCAATTCTATTAGCACCTTGTCATAACTTTTATTATCACCTGCCTATCCAAGCCACCTGGGAGGAGAGGACATAAGATATAAAAGCGACAGGTACTCAGAGGACATTAAATAGTCCTGTGAATCTCAAGCTCGTACATTTGTCTTGCTTCTAGATCACAGAAGCTTTCTAGAAGTCCTTTGCATGTATAAGACCGAGGTAATATTTAGGTACATCTTAAGTCCTGTTGAAATACAAAAGTAGCTGTTTAAGTTTGGATTTTTGCATCACATGATTATCTGTCCCCTTCCTGAATTACACGATTGGTGGCTACAGCCTTTTGGGATACACTCCTTGGAGGAGCAGGAATTTAGGAGTAACTTCTGCCCTCCATCCAGGAAACCTTTCAGCTTCTCAGGGTGTTCCAGCTGGCTTGATAAATGTGACATTGTAAAAGAAAAAGCTGTTGTCTCCTTTTTCCCTACTCATCCCTCATTTTCATGCCATAAAGGGAGGTGTTACCACTACATTTACCTATTTGTCTTCAAGAAGGACTCCCTGGAGTCTTTCAACTGCATAATTACCGTTAGTGTTAAGCCATTTCTCTAATGGGTGTGCAGAGATACTTAATTGCTTCAGTTTGCCTGGAAGTAGAAGTCCTCTTAGAGAAAATAGCTTATTGTGGGTAGACACCTGTGGAAATCGGTTCCTTATCCACACTGTTCGGGATCTCTTCCTTGTCACCATTCTGAAGCCAGGCAAGGAGAACAGCAGAGTCCTGGCCTCGCAGTCACCAGGATGCCACCGATGGGTGGGACGCTGCTGCCGACTCTCTGGCCACTGCTCACATGGGAGAGAATAGGGTGAATTTAGTGATGGGCAATGCCCAAAATTCCTGTCAGGAGAAAGACCAAGTATGTTGTTGAGTCTTGAGGTGTGATTCACACCGCTGTTTTGTCTGGGTGTGTGAAGGGCCATAGTGTCATTGTTGCAGAGAATTTGAAAGTTATTTCAACCTGTAAGGTATTTTTACATTATTTCTTCATCCCTCTAATGCCTCTTAAAGTTGCATAAGGAAGTATTTTAAAAGAGACTGGAATACTTTTGTATTGCAAGTAGTTTGAGTAAAAAGGTGTTAGTTAAAAAATAAAATCACTGAAACTAGCTACAATTATAACAACAACAAAACAATTTCACCTCCCATTCCTGTGTTTTATTAATTCGTTGTGCTTTCTTCTGGCCAACCCTGTTCACTAGTCTCGGCATCTTGTTGCTCAGGGCACGGACAGTTGCCCTTGGTGAGGAAGCGAGTATAAGAAACTTCGTTCCTCCCCTGGCTGCTTCTCCTCCTCTCACGAGTGTGTGTCCCGGTTGTTTGTGCCCGTGCTGTAAAACACATCACTTAGAATAATGTAGATTAAAAATAGCTGAGAACAGAACAGTGTCGCAGCCTGGGTGGGTTCGAGTTTCTCTGAACCCCGAGGGGAAGGAAAAAGCTTCAATCTCTCCTGCCCACAGTCTAAACCCAGGAGAAAGGCACCATCCCCCCAGCCACTGGGAGGAGGATGTAGCTCTTGCTGCTTGTGATGGGTTTCACGTTTTATCTGTCCCCCCCAAGACGTGTGACTGGAGAAAGTGAAGCGATAATGTCCTGGAGGCAAGAGGGGATGTTGCCTATGGAAGGGCAGTTAGTGAAGTATTCAGAAGCAGGGTCTGCTAATTTTGGTTTAATTTGAATGGCACAGAGTCGTATAATTGAATTACTTTGGAGGAATTGTGGTAATTTTCAGTTTAATGTAATAAAGCCTGCAGCGAATACATAAAGTGCATATTGATGTCTCTTTCTTTTGAAAATGTTGATTGAAAATCATCGTTTTTAAACACCCCCCATACATGTGCAGCACAAACTTCACATGCAAGCAGTCTGTAAAGCAGTTCAGTCCGAGAGTCACGCGGGTTTAGTTGTTCGCCCCTGAGTTTTGCTCTGAGAAATAAATTCCCATCACGTTAAGTGTGCATCTCTGCAGAGTTCAGTACTGGTTCCAGAGCTCCTGATAACCAGTATCTCCTTTTCCATGTTTACATGGGCTCACTTGTGCTTTTTTTTTTTTTTTTTTTAATCCAGTGCCTCCTGTTTGATTTCCTTAAAAAAAAAAAACAAACAACAAAAAACAACCAGTCAGCACGGTTGTGTTCGATAATGCCTGTGAACCAGTAATTCCAGGCACTTTCTGAAGGTGCATAGAACACAAAGCCAGAGCTCATAGCTGTAAACTGGGGTGGAGGCTGATGGGAGACTGTTTGGGGAGAGGTCTGGTCTGCAGCTGGAGCCTGTGCTCAAATCCAGACCTGCCCTGCAGCCGTGCTGAAAGACTCCAGATGATGTTGAGAGCAGTTTGGGGGTGGGAATTATGCGCATTGATGTCGATGTGAGCACTCCTGTTGTCTTGAGGTGGGGGATTTTTGTATAGTCTGTATGCTCTCCACCATTTCCTTTCACCGGCTTCTGAGTCAGTCTTCTGCAAGAGCTTGAGCTTGTGCTTCTCCCCTCACAAACCTCAGTATCAGCCTTTGTATTTAAAGTGGTTCCTATTGCAAGATAACAACTCTGTCTTTTGCTCACCCTTTTGAGTTTGAAACTTAACAGCAGTTGAGTTCTTGTGGTTCCTGTGCACTAAGAGGAAGGCAGATAACTACCACCTGTTATGAATCCCCGTTTCTGAGCTCATCTTTGAAGCTGTATCTGTCTTAGGGAGCAGGACTCGGAGTTGGAGATGGGTTGACTATTCTAGTTTCTTTTAAAATTTCCTTTCTGGTAACTTAACCCATTTCATCAGTTGTGCCTATGTGGGAATAGTCAGGTGAGTTGCAGTGGGTCTAACCCCAGGTGTTCTCTGCAGGTGACAATTTGACTTGGCACTAAAAAGTTGGCGACTCCACTCTAGAGGCAATGAGAATTTCCCTCTGGCCGAAGGGATTTGGTTTGAAGTAGGGACACCATTACCAGCACCTTGCCTGAAAGGAAGGCTTCAGGAGAAGGTTTAAACTATAGGAAATTATTCTGCTGATGTTACAGGAGTTGCCCTGAACCCAGCGGTTTTTATTTTGCTGATGAGTTTGGGTTGTATGTTGCTACCTATAGCTATTTCAGTTTAAGAACTTCCTTTGTCAGATCTGATGTCTGATAGTCTAAGACTCTCAGAATGAAAACAGGGAGTAAGTAGTGAGTAGATATAATGGCCTTGGGGTAAAGTCCCAAAGCAAGTGGGGAGTCTCCTATTTGAGTCTTGAACTCCTTAAAGTAAATTATATGTGAGCCTTATTCCTACAAGGAGTTTCATACTGCACGAATGAGTGAAGGTGCTACATCCGCTCTCGAGAAAGCATATGGTAACACTTCAGAATGTTGAACTGTAACATCGTGTTTTGAAGGTGCTGGGGGGGAGGGAGAAAGGACGATGTCTTTAATTTGTGTCCCATGAGTTTTAACAGCAGTCCTGAAGACTTGTTTCATTTTTTTTTCCCTTTGTTCTTAGTGTTGTTGGTATTTTTGTTGCTCTTTTTGGGGACTGACAGGGTGAAGATCAATTGCCGATTTCTTCTGCTGAACTGTGAAATTCTGTTTAATCTTCAAACTGGCGATGTCAAGGGTGCCGAGTCCTCCTCCTCCGGCAGAAATGTCGAGTGGACCTGTAGCAGAGAGCTGGTGCTACACTCAGGTAAGTCCACGCTGTGCTAGATATTCTTGACATAATGTGATTAGAACCGGCGGTAAGAAATTTATTCAAAACAAGTTCAGAGTCTGGCTTTTCAGACAATGTCAGATGAGCATTCAGCAAGGCAACAGGAGAATGTTGCCCTCTGCCCCTGACAGAACTTTGGAGGAGGCAGTTGGAGAAGTTGGAGTGGTCCAGCTGCTACTGTCAGCCATTTCCAGACTCTCTTGTCTTGTGCTGAGGGGTTTATTTGTCAGGTTTTCCCTTTTGAGATTCAGGGTGAATGAGCATGACCCTAAACTGCCTATTATCCTCTCTGGTTTAAGATCAAAGTGGTGAAGTTTTCCTACATGTGGACCATAAACAACTTCAGTTTCTGCCGGGAAGAAATGGGCGAGGTCATCAAAAGCTCAACCTTTTCATCTGGAGCCAATGATAAACTCAAATGGTAAGAAACAGAGCAGAGAGGTTCACCCTCTTTGTACAACTGTGTGAAAGAATTTGGGTTTCTCTAATGGAGGAAATGTATAAAAAATAATTGTACATGGGTTCTTGCTTCCTTGGATGTACAAGATATGCCCAGGGGAGAAGTCGTGTGTCCAAACACCACCCACACAACACAAACGTGAGGGTTGGGCTGCTTGTGGTGTCTGTATTAGTGGGAAGCATCCGAAGTCCTAGAAGCCTTGGCTGGAAGAGAGATTGGGTCCTGCCTTGAAGCAGAGATGTGCTATGGAGGGGTTTTAATGTCTTAAGTTCAGATATTTTTGACTGATGGTTATTGTAACAAGTTGTTACAAGCCAGCGAGAGTCCACAGCCAGTGTATTCAATCTCTGTTTCAGTCCCTGATAGTCCACGTTGCGCAAAAGATCATTTCTGCCTGCACCCCCAAGCCTGCAATTTAAGACTATTGCTACTGTATTGCTTTGCTCTTTATGGCAGCTTTTTGTGAATTTGGAGACTTAACACTGTTACTTCAATCATCTCCCTGTTCTGTGATTCCTTCTGTCCAGGAGCTTCTGCTTCTTACGGATAACATTATTTTTGCCCTTTTCCTTTCCTTTGGAACCTTTCTTATCTTCACTGAGTTCTCAAGTAATTTCCAGTAACTTGGAGTGGACTTTGGACAGAATGTGTGTCTACTGCGTGTCATGTCTGACCTGGTAGATCCATGGGCACCTGGTTCCTTATATGATCCCTTATTGCTGATGTTAAGTGGTTTAATATTTTTCTTCAAACCTACTTAGTATAGATTATGGCACATCAGCCACTAAATAATTTAGCGCGTATCTGATACAATTTGTGCTCCCTTCCTTTGGGTGGCAGACCTGTGCTTTCCTTGGACTGCTTTTTGTTACCAAATTACTTACCTTTAGAACCTTTGCTAGTCAGATCTCATTCTAGTGTCTAGATTTTGGTTTTTTGTTTGTGGGGTTGTTTGGTTGGGTTTTTTTTTTTGCCCTTGTGTGTTTGAGCTGTTAGTCATTTGGCCTAGTTTTTGCTTCTCTCGTTAGATTCTATGTCAACTCTCAGGTCATGGAAGTGCTAATGAGTTAGCCTCTTCCTGCACTTACTACTCCTGTGTGAAGAAAAGGTAGTTTTCTCTTTTTGCTCTAGTACTATGTTTTTGAGAAACTACCAGCCTTCCAGAAATCCATTTTTCCTTTAGGCCGCTTCCTGTGGAATTGCACCTACTATTTCTCTGGATTTGTTGTGGATTTGTTCCTCAAATCCATTGCCTCCATTCCACTGTTTCTTTCACTTGTTTTTTATGACAGTTGAAATCTGGGGTGTTTTTCAGGAATTTAAACCAACCACCCTCATCTGCCCTGCCCACTCCCCCTCTCCCCCCTCCTCCCCCCTTGACTTTTTTTTACTGGTTTGCCCATAGCTACTGGCCAGATGTTACCCGTCTTGGAGACCTAGCATGAGGCTGACTGTACCACACGGTTCAACTCCGCTTACCTATGATTTCCTTGGGGTTCGGTGGCTGCTAAACAGAACCTGTTTGCTGTGCATTTTATTATGAAAGTTCCACAAAGCTCTTCCTTTGAAAGCTGTGTATGACCTGCCAAAAACTGCTCCTGACTTCTCTCTCCAACACCTGCTTCTCCAGGTGTTTACGTGTGAACCCAAAAGGCTTGGATGAAGAAAGTAAAGATTATCTATCCCTCTATCTGTTGCTGGTGAGCTGTCCAAAAAGTGAAGTTCGAGCAAAGTTCAAATTCTCCATCCTGAACGCAAAAGGAGAAGAAACAAAAGCAATGGGTTTGTAAAAACTCTGTCTGCTGGGGTCAGTTGTTTGTCTTTTGCTCTTTGATCAAACGAGTTGCTCAGCCGGTGTTTGAAGCACCATATCTTTCTTTCAGAGAGCCAGCGAGCGTATCGATTTGTACAAGGCAAGGACTGGGGATTCAAAAAATTTATTAGAAGAGACTTTCTTTTGGATGAGGCCAATGGACTTCTTCCAGATGACAAACTCACTCTCTTCTGTGAGGTAAGTCTTCCTGTGCAACTGAAGGAATAGCAGTTCCATTAGCTTAGGGAAGATGTGACCTTATTTGTCATCATTGCTTTTAAGGAGTCAGTGGTGTCAGGAGAAATACGGGATGTTTATATGGCACTTAGATTTTATTTGTGTGTGTGGCTGGTGGCTTTTTCTCTGTGTGATTCATTGTGTTTCACTTCCATTTATTTTTTGTTCTTTTATATTTGTCTCTTACCTGTGATGATGATAGGAATTAAGCATGTTTGATTCACATTTCACTTCTGGTTTAGTGTTAGCATCCATCTGTTTGGACTCCTTAATCTGAAACTCACTTGGGATAATAACCAACACTGGCTTTGTAGCAGAAACCAGCCTGCCTGTTACTTGCCTACAGAATAAAGAAGAGCTTTCCAAAGCATATCTATACAGCCCCAAAAAAATAAAAATTAAGGAAAAGGAATTTTATAGTAACCACATTTTTCTGTTCATTGTGTTTGTATCTTTCTACAACTGCTTTCAAATTATTGCTTCAGTATTACTGGTTTGAGACAAAGATTAAGATGGTTATTTCCAAAGCTAGATATTTAAGTTTAGGAACCTTTATGAGCAAATTTAAACTCTTAATTTAGTGTCTTCAGAGCTTCTGCTGTCTTGTTGTCTTTTTAACTGCAGAATACCTCCTGTAGCTTTGACTTTTGCCAGGAGTCAGGTAGAACAAGTTGTTCTCTCTTTGGATCTCCTGCAGAGTTTTTTATGGGAGTCTTTTCTTTTGCTGTATTTTCTTTCAGGATTGAATGAATTGCTTCAGTCAATGTTGTTCGATGGTTGGTGGTTGGAGTTTGCTTTTGGTTTGTGGGTTTGATTTTGATTTTTTTTTTTTTTTTTTTTTTGGCCATCCTAAGCATGCACATGTTTAAATTAACAAACATCTCCTAAAGGATGTGTATTCAATCAGCAGCATAAATTATTGCTGTCATGGAGGGAGACCTTCCTTTAACACCTGCAACAATATGGGAGGAGAAGAGGACAGTGTTTTGGACGACACCTCTTTAGGTCTAGCAGTTACTCTTTCCTTCATGCTAGAAGAGCCAGAAAACTTACATTTGGGGAGTGAAACACAAAAATTAATGTCTGGGAAGGGAATTTGCGAGGTGTGATGTAGCTAAGCCTGAGATCCATCCCTAGTGTTGACAACTAGTACTAATTAAAGTCGCTCTGCTCTTTACTTTCCGTAACTTTCAGTAGTTTTGTTTGCTCCGGATGAAGAGAAATCTTGCTGCTGGTATCGCCTGCCCGTGGCATCCTCTGTTTTCTCTTTCGTTTTGCTCTCCAGTCTAGCATGTAAGAAATTTTAAGTTCAGTGATACCAGAGGGGAAAGTTTTGCTGTTTGGGAACAGTTTGGCAAGAACTTTCAACAGCTTGGGTTTGGTTCCTGCCCTCCACCTCTTTTCCTTTTTTCTTTTTTTTTTTTTTTTTTTTCCCCAAGCTTGTACATCCCTTAGCATGTGAACTGCTGTGCCGTCTGCCATCCTAATGCTTCCCTGCTGGCCACAACTGCCAAGTGATGCTGCTTGCATCTGTACTTCAGCGAACATGTTTCATATGGAGAGACTCTAAGGAGTTGGTGACACGGGATGTTGAGGTGCTTGTTATGTGGGGATCTGTTGGAGTTCTCTGTAGACCAGAAGGTTGCCAAGTGTCTCTGCTGCACCTTCTCATTGCTTTGTTAAAGTTCAGAGGAAAAAGCCTTTCACTCTCTGTTGTGTCCAGTGCTGAAAACACATAATGTCTTGCTGAAAATGCTGTTAAGGTACAGACTGATGCTCCTTCTCAAGCATTTCAAATCTGCTCTCGTTTAGTTGTCAGTTTGGGGACTCTTTTCAAGCTCTGTTTTGCAGGTGGGGTTCGTTGTTCACATCCCAACTGCATTGCTTTTTGCTGTTTAAGTTCTACTCCAACATCATCAGTAAATATCATTCTGGAAAATCTCCCCAAAGAATGGTGTTTCCAAATTTCTGCTAATAGCTAGCTCTCTTCTGAGCTGGGTACCATTGGTTCCCTTGCTTGGATGTTGAAAGTAGCTTAAGCAGAACCTTATTTGTTTTGATCTCCAAGGCTGGTCACCACTTGGAATCCACCAATCTCAACTCCTTCTCTGAAGTGCTGTGTAATAGTTTTTCATGCCAATAATTCTTTCATATGTGAAGAGGATTTATTTGATTTAGTCGATCTGAGACCCAACAGCAAGTCTCTCTTGGCTGCATTTGACGTTGGACTCCAGCAAGGGATCTACATCTTGGAATTCCTTTTTAATGAATCTTCATCCACCCTCGAGTCTGCTGCTGGCCTAGATGTCACAGGACAAAAAGATGATGTAGCTGTCAAGTGAATGATGAAGAATATTAGCTTCCTCACGTTTGCTCTGGCTAATCATTATTGTCCTTTGGCAAGCAGCATCTGATACTTGTTTGGTTTTGAGTTTTTCATAGTTTATAGACTGGAGGTTTCTCAAGTCTCAGGGTGTGTGCTGTCAGCAGAGTTTTTCCTTAGAAGATCTTTGTCATCTCTCTCACTTCAGAGTTTCCTTCTCCTTTTACATAACTGTGAAGCTTCCTTTGCTGCCCGTTGTTCTTCTGCGACCATTGGTTATTAATAGAACTGAAATTTAACTTGGACTTGACAGCAAATCCAGGAAATGGTCTCAGGGATGCTTCCCTGGCAGTCACCTTCCTTCATTCTTAGTTACAGCAGGGTGGTATTAGTCACTCTGATCTTTTCTAATTGGAACCTCTTGTAGAAGGTGTACGACTTACTGCGGGTTTAACAGTAATGGTTTGGTGCTGAATAGGTTCTCAACAGTTCCCTTTGTGTAGGTTATTCATCACCCCCTCTGGCTGTGTGTGGTCCTAAATGGTTCCTGTCCAGCCCTGCCTGCCTCCCTCAGATCTTCCCAGTCACTTGGCATAAAGCTACTTTTAAACTCACTGTTTAGGATTTGGTTTTTATTTTATTTCTTAATATGATGGAAGCGTTCAACTCTCAAAGAAATGTAGAACCAGAAGCAGCAAGACATCTGGGGGTCATACACTGCCCTTGCATACACGTATGGATGCAGTGCTTGGTTACAGAAGCTTTCTGTGTAGTTTCTCAGTTGTCCTGCTCTCTGTATTGCATTATTGACTGGGGAGGGTTTGGGAGTGTTGCAGAAAAATAAGGGTCCACTTCCTTAGGAAACTATCTAATTAGCTTATGATTAAATTGCATCAAAGTGCTGTTAATTCAGGGTTGAGAAGAAAATCTGCTGGTGTGATTTAGGACTCGGAATAGACCCTGTGGAGGAGCAGAGAGCAGAGTTAAGGCACCATAGAAAGGATGCTTTAAAAATTAAGATGCTTTTAATCATGCATACAGTGATTCTCCTTGAGGGGTGTGGGGTTTGCTTTGAGTTTCCCTACACCTGCTCTGGAAATAAAAACTTCCTGTAGGGAGATCAGTTTGAGGGGGTTTTTTTCAGTGTGACTTTTTAATTTTGGGGGTTGTTTGCTTTCTTTTCCCTTCCAGGTGAGTGTGGTACAGGACTCAGTCAATATCTCCGGCCAGAACACCATGAACATGGTGAAGGTACCAGAGTGCCGCTTGGCAGATGAGTTGGGAGGACTCTGGGAGAACTCGCGCTTCACGGACTGCTGTCTGTGCGTGGCAGGCCAGGAGTTCAAGGCTCACAAAGCCATACTAGCAGGTCGGTATTGAGTCGGATGGGCCTTAGCGGGATTAGGAGACAACATCATGATGGCAAGTGGGTTTTTTTTTGACTTACTTTGTCTTTAAAGGAGGCTTCTGCAGTTCTTTTTTAACCATCGAGCTGCAATAAAAGGCCATTTTGTGAACTGCTACAGGGAGAGGAAAGATCTGCTCCATTTTTAATTGCCTACCTCCTGCCATGGTGAGGATGGTAGGAGGAATATGAAATCTTGTGGCTGTAGTGTGCTATAAAGTGTTCCTAAAGCACTGTGAGGAAAAGATAGTGTTTTTCCAGGGGAATACTGCCTTGTAAAGTCGAGAAGCACCCATGTACCCTTCAGCCTTGGTTGAAAGGACATTATAAATTCTCCCAGGCTGAAGCCATATCAGCCACATTACTTTATGTGATGACCTGTACTTCTGTACCAGTACCCTACTGGCCCTCCCTGCGGTGGGAATCTTTTTCCCCTGTTAAGTAGCGGGACAGCGTTCAGGTGTTGACAGGCTGCACTTAGCTCCCCCTGAAGAGTTAAAGAGCATCGCTAACTGTGTTTTATTTTCCCCGCTGCCATAGCGCGTTCCCCGGTTTTCAGCGCCATGTTTGAGCACGAGATGGAAGAGAGTAAAAAGGTAAGTTCCTGAAGGAAGGAGAACTCCTCTGGCTGGGTGGATAGCTTTAGGCCACTCTTAGTGTCACTGGTCAGATAACTTTCTTAGGTAGTGTTGTGACTATTGTCACCTTTTAACTGTTTTTCTCACATTAGATGCAGGTCTCTGCTACAGCTGTCCCGAAGGGAGGAAGAAAGGGATCAAGGAGGCAATTGTTACCTTTGTTACTCTCGGGGAAAGAGTCTGGGGTGGGACAGGGAGAAGTAGAGAATGTGAAATGCAACTTAGAGTTTTTCTTACTTCATCCACATCTTTTTCTTTTTCTTTTTTCTTTATGTTTTGTTTTGTTGCAATCAGCACGCATTCTGAATAGATTGTAGCAAATTTCTGAATACTGAAAGACCTTGGGTAGGAGGAAGAAGCCTTTAGCCTCTTGGCAGCATCTTAATAAGCTTCATTTTTCCGATACAGAATCGGGTTGAAATCAATGATGTGGAGCCTGAAGTTTTTAAGGAAATGATGTGCTTTATTTACACGGGGAAGGCACCAAATCTTGACAAAATGGCTGATGACTTGCTGGCAGCTGCTGACAAGGTACAGTTGGGATTTATGGATGCTCAGAGAACCAGGAATGACATGTGCCTTGCTTTGCACAGTGCTCCTCGGAGATGGCTGCAGATTTTCACGTGATCATTGTGTTTGGGCAGTTTTCTTTCGAATCGGTTGTTGCTTATAGATAAACCTGGATGTAGTATAAGATACCTTTGTAATGGGATATACATGAAAGATACCCAGAGCTGTATAGATACTTATCTTAACATGTAACAAACAGCACTTGCTGTCTCTGCTGCTCATTTTTAAGCATTTTCTTAACATTTCAGAGGACATCTCTTCTCAGCGTAATCTAGCGTAAGAGCTGGGGGTGAGAAGAAAATGTCAAGGTGGACCTGATGACTTTTTTTTTTTTTAATTTATTTTTTACTTTTTTTAGTGTGATGATTACCAACTTCCCAAAGCAATGTTCTGTCCTGGCAAACAGGGCCTGCGTCTTCTGCTTTGGCCAGTATCAGCAGCTTCAAGAGATGCACTAAAGTCACAGATAGCCAAGAGTTGTTTATTTTCTTTTTTGCAGTAGCAGACCCTGCTGTTTATGGAAAGAAGGGGTGCACTGGAGGAAGCCCTATTGCCTAACCCATCTGTGGTTTTGCAGGGTTCTTGCCAGGGAGGTGTCGGGGCTGGTCTGACTGGAAGGCTGCTGGTAGTCCCCTGCGTAGCAGGCACAGCGCTGTGGCCTTGCCATCCAGGCAGCCGCTGCCTCCTTCTTTGCAGCACCAAGGACAGAAGAGTGCTCTGCACCAGTGAAAATTCATAATATATAACAAAAATTGTATTTCCTTTTTCTTTTTTTTTTTTTTCTCTCTTAAAAGTGAACTTAGTGCTGGTGAAAGATGCCAGTTTGACAGCACTGGAGACTAAAGTCCTGAATTTATCCATCGAACAGGTTCAGCACGGGTAGCAGCAGTGCAAGATTCTCCACACTGCCCTGCCAATGTGCCTCAACTCTGACCTGGAGGGACCACCTCTAGGGGTGAGAGCGTAGTTCAGTCTCCATGCTTCTTCAGTCCTTGGATTCTCTTGTGGGTGCCAGTTAGGGTGGTGGATTTTAAGATGTGGATGCACGTTAGCTTTGTTCCACGCAACCACCACATGGCCATCAAATTCCTTGTCGCTGCGGACCTGGGCTTCATCAAAACTGCTGATTTCAGAGGTGAAATGCTCCATATGCCATTATTGGGCCACTGCAACTAGAATTAAAGTGGGAAATAGTGCAAAGGAGATTCTTGGCCTGATTATAATCATTGCCACATATTTTATTCAATATTTAAAGAGTATTGATTGAATGCTCGCGTACCATCTTTTAACTGAGACAAGTGTAAGTAAGGAGCAGTACATTAAGGACAGAGTAGGCTTTGAGTTTCCTGGCTTTTAATGCAGGGCTTTTTTTCCTTTTAAGCTCATTGTGTTTGAAATTTAAAAAAAAATAAATAAAAAAAATTCATGAAAGCACATAAAACATTTAATATTTACTCAAGAGACTGAAACAGCTTCTTCTGAGTTCCTCCTGTCTCTTGGGGAAAATATGTAATTAGACCAAAACCAAAACAAAGCACATCTTCTCAGCCCAGGAGATACTGTTTCAGCCTCTTGGGTAAGGATGCTGTTAGGTAGGGTGGGTTTTTGTAAGTGTAATTAAGGAAGGGGGGGAGGGGAGTCTTGGTACCTGAGAGACCAGAATGGCTACTTTTGACCAACTGTGTAATTAGAAGCTGAGCTATTTGTAGTGAAAATCGAAGTAGAAATTGTACACGCATGGAAGAGAATATTCAATTTACAAAAGGAATAATTTTAAGCTTCGTTTGCTGCATTTTAAGCTACTGACAGACAATAATATAAACTAATGGCTTACCCCTCATTTGAAACTGGTTTAGTTATTGATACAGATTAAGAAACTAAATTTAATTTGCCTTCTCAGATGTTCTGGTGGGAGAAAACTGTCCTGATTATGAGTGCCATGCCTCGATTGAAGTAATTATCACTGAGTCTTAAGTGAAAAAATGTTTTTATCATCTAGAATTATTCATTTAAATTTAATCACAATAAGATGGAAATCTTAAATCAGAATATAAAATCAATTTATAGTGATAGCACTTATCATAAGGCAAGTGCTCCTGTTGTCATGCAAATGAGCTTCTTCCCAGTTCTCCGTTCAGGTTGCCTGAGCAGTCCTCACAAATCTGGGCTCTTTCCTGAATGCAGCCTCACACTCTGAAGAACTTGTGCACCATCTTGTCTCTGAGTTGTCTAAAAAGCCTTCTAAACAGCCTGAGGATACTCTCAAATGCAGTTATCTGTAAGACGGGGAAAAAACAAACAAAAACAATCTTAAAGATTTTTCTTTTTGTTATGTCACTCAATTTGAAGTCATAACATTGAGAAGACTTACCTGTGTTTAATCTTTAGGATCATTTCTCTAGTGCTAATGTTACTAGTCATATAAGAACTGCATTAGAATGTATTGCTGTCCTAATCCCTGTGAAATGTAATCATGGGATCTAGAATATTCAGAATTGCTCAGAAATATTCATTTTGTTTCAGCCAAAGAGCTGCAAACCTCATCATCAGATCACACATACCAAGATTATCAGAAGCATCTCAGACTCACAGTTCCCAGCTATGATATTCCAAAAGACTGAGCTTTGGAGTTTGGGTTTCATTTCTTGATAATGAGAGGCTTAAGAGCTTCCCGAGTCTTGACCTTTTTGAAGTCTGCCCAGGACGGCTGGGTTGCTTTTTGGAAATCTTGGCTGTGTCTGCGTGTTCCAGTGCTGACTGAAGTGCTGCAGGAAGCAGAGTGTGACGTTTCTTACGCAGCACTTTTCTTCCAACCATATCCTTTGAATTTCACAAGCCACTGACGTGGCCCAGCCCTATGGATCTAAAAAACGTTGAGGCAAATGGTAGAGACTCTTAGACTAGAGCTTTTGCCAGGGCATTACAGACATGCTGTGATACTTTGTTTCCAGATGGATATCCACGAGAAATCTGGAGCATTTGTTCAAATTTGTAGTATTAAATTAGCACCATGTATTTGAGCAAGGCTGATCTTAACATGTAGGTCAGTAATGGGAAAGAAATTGAGGGAGAACTGCCTAAATATCCCTGGAATACCTATGGAGCATTCACTGTTTGACAGGTCTTCTCACTGAACACAGGTAATACTGTCATGTAATAGAGTGAGAATAAAGATTTGGCTTTGGCCAAATTGGTCTGTGCCTTGAAGGAACTGAGGTAGGAAGTATTTCAGGTGACCCGAAATTCTTATTTCAAAGCATGAACACAGCACCAGAAGGCCAGGATGAGATTCTGGTGGGTATATTTCCTCTCCATTGCTTTCTTCAGGGTGGGCACATCATGGTTCTCTTGTTTGGTTTTGGGGTTTTTTTGTGGCTTGGTTTTTGTTTTTGCTGGTCAGTACTTTGAGTGCAGCTCAGATGCGTAGAGCAAAGCAAAGAGGTCTGTTGAGCATGGTAGAGTAGCTTGTTGCTGAAGAGTGAAGGAGCACAAGTAAGGCTTCATGTCAGGCCTGAAGAGGTATTTTCTTCTTTTAACTCTACTTTGGCATGTATCTTGCAGTACGCTCTCGAACGCCTGAAGGTGATGTGCGAGGACGCCCTGTGCAGTAACCTGTCTGTGGAAAATGCAGCCGAGATCCTCATCCTGGCTGACCTACATAGTGCTGACCAACTGAAAACTCAAGCAGTGGACTTTATTAACTAGTGAGTTTCTTTTTCTTCTAGGATGCAACAAATCTAGAGGAGAGTGGTGTTCATTAGCAACAGGGTTCACAGCTTGTGAACTGTCCCATGCATGGGAGCTTCTGCTCTGCTATTTTTCTTTTTAACTCTCCCATTGCGATCCTTCATTCATGTGGTATCCCAGAAGTGGCATTGCCCGAAGGGCAGATGAGTCTGGTCCTGCTGGGACCGTTCGGAGTGTACAGCAGGACTGCCTCATGAGCTGTTACAGATCCTAAGATCACAAGAACTTCCAGGCAGTAGAATATCAGGTAGTCCCTGATATTGAGAAAGTATTTGCAACTAATAATAGACCTTTCAGTAGATGTAAAAACATCTACCAAGTACTTTGATGTCTGGAAACATTTTAAGTCTGATTTGTCAGTTAACACAGTTTTTGTTAGTACTTTCTAGATGATTTAAAATACATCTGTGCTGAGTAGTTGGGGTAGGTGAGCACCGTGTGCCTCTGTCCTCCACCCAGGATGGTGTATGTCTGAGCTTTTCATCTGTCCAGTGTACAACTGTGCCAGCAAAGTCAAAGCTTGCCGTCTTCATCTGCCGTACATCCCGCGTGACCCTGAACCAGTACACTAAAAACGTGTTTCTCAGGCATGTGGAAAGGATCTTTTTTATCCCCCATTGATAACTTCAGATTTATTCTCTCTTATTTCTAGTCACGCTTCTGACGTTATGGAGACATCAGGCTGGAAATCTATGGTAGTGTCTCATCCCCATTTGGTGGCTGAGGCGTATCGCTCGCTGGCCTCTGCACAGTGTCCATTTCTGGGACCCCCGCGTAAGCGACTGAAGCAATCCTAAAGTCCTGTCACACCACCCCATGTTTTTCTGGAAGCAGCATCACCTGTTGCTGCTGTAACCTTGACCACCAGGTAGACAGCGAAATCTGTGGAGCTTTTACTCTGTTGTTGGGGGGAAAAGACTGCTTCGTGACACCCAGACTTTTTAAACAGCACCAAGTAACTTGGGGAGAGGGGGGAGGGTGGGCCTGGGGCTCTGGGGCTGTTCAACCTAACGAATCCCTGTCGCTGCATCGTCTGTGTGTTCCCTTCAACTTGGCTGAGTCAATTAAATACAGGGTTTGGTTTAGGCACTGACCCAAGTCGGAATAACCCAGCAGTGGTACTGGGGAAAACGACGTCTCTGCGTCTGGCAGCACAGAACAAATCGTCAGATGCCTGGAGCAAGAGGACATTTTAGCTTTGGAGAGCGTTGGAGGGTTAAAAGAATTTCCAGTAAGGTTCTGGAAAGGAAGTACCTGATGGGAGCTCCAGTAATATTTATATAAAAAAAAAAGATAAAGGAAAAAAAAATTAAGTCCTTCCAGCTGACCTAAAAACTGGACGTTTGTGTAACTCCTTATTGCCATCCAGCAACAAGAAGACCAGTTTCTCTGTTAGTAGCACTTGTATGTTAACTGAAAAAAAAAAAAGACCCCCCCACCTTTTCTAAAATGACAGGTTGAGTGCAAGGGGCCAGTGGAAGGCTGTGTGTGTTCTGGAGGGTGTGAATATGCTGAGGGCAGCCTTTTCTGGCAAGTTTCTACTGGTTTTGAAAGGACTAGAAATCCTTGATCTGGAGCGTGCTGTCTGACAAGAGCAACGGTTACTGTTTTTAGATATTGTGGGAAATGTGTTTGGCATTTTTCCCAGCTTTATTTCTCTCCTCCCACCCCATCCCCCCATTTTCTTTTTTTTTTAAAAAAAAAAAAAAGAAAACAAAAAGAGAAATTTTATTGTCGATGAACACTGCGTCAGAAGTCCCTGTCCTGAGTTGCTAAATGATTCTTAACAACTGTTTGTACCTGACTTGCCGACTGTGTAGGAGCCAGTCCTGTTCCTTTCTATTAGTCACTCTTCTTACAGGGAAGAAGTTTCAAAATAGCTGGTAATGTCTTGGTTTTGTTTGGTTTTGTTTTTTTTTTCTTTTGAAAATATAAATAATTACTATTTTGTACTGTGTCGTATCTCTTGTCTTTTTTTTTTCTGTTTCATTTTTAAGACTTTGAAACCAGCTCCCAAAAGGTTCCGTTTCAGTTGGCTGCCGTGTGCTGCTCGTGACACGCTGTTCCTGGAGCTCTGATGGGAGTTACTAAGGAATGTTGCCAACCTGCGATATCTCTCCTATATTAACCAAACTACTAGAAAGCGTTGCTTTTAGTAGCAGCTGCATGAAGCTGACCTGTGTGCTGCCTTCTCCTGGTCAGACGGGGAAGGCAGAGCCGTCTAAGCCGCTGTCTGTTGGGTGACAGTAAGGTGCGAGGCAGGAAGGCTGGGGAGGATGGAGACCATCCCTTTGTCATCCTTAGCCCAAATCTCTGGGGAGGTAGACTGAAGTCTGTGGTGCCAGGGCGGTGCCAAATTGCTCCGACCTGGAGGTGGTCAGGTAGGGCATGTGACAGATGATAGTGAGTAACGCTGTTTCATCGAGAAAACAGATGAGGTATCTTGCTGCTGATTTCTCGTTCTGTCACCATGCTTTGTGTCCCCCGCGTGAAGGAGAATTCCACTCGTACGCTGGCGCCTTTAACCTCACTGCCGCCTGTCGCGAGTGGGGCCCTGCTCCCCCACCCAGGCTCTCGCCACGAGGGCACAGCCGCCTGTACCATCAACCCTTTGGGTTACGTGCTTCACCAGTTGTGTGAACGCTGCTCATTCCTGTTTCCGTTGGACTTACTGTGTGTTTCCTCTTAGGTAAGCAGAGCATTTATAGTCATAACGAGGTTCTCCCCACTACCCTGACAGAGCTCAAACCCAGCATTTCTAGCTTCTAATTGCATCCAGACAGGAAAAGTTCGTTGCCAGGTAATTGCGGAAGTTGTCCGCGTGGCACAGAGATGTTTAATTAGGCTGCAGTAACTGCGGTGTTCATAGAAATACCCCAACCTGGACCAGACCTTTCATCCTTGTCACGTTGGAGTGAGCAACTGTTGGAGGAGCATCCCCAGCTCAGCCTTGCCCCTGCTCCTGCGGAGCCAGGTGCAGCTGCAAAATACAGAGTCGTGGAAGGTCTGAAATGAGACCCGTGAAGGAGGCGACTCGTCCAGATTGTTGCAGTTGCAGGTGAATTAATGATTTACTTATCAGCTTGACTTTTTTTGTTGTTGTTTGTTTGTTGATTTTTTTTTTTATTGTAAATGATACAGCTGAAGCCATCTGGTTATAACAACATCAGAGCTAGAGCATACTGTTCATAAACCTCCCACTGACATCCTCCCCTCCCCAGATCTGAAATGTAATTCAAGTTAACTCACAATCTGTGGCATGTGTTGTTGCTGCAGAGATGGCCATGCCAGTTGAACAGTTGGAGATTTGAATTCCACAAGGAGATGGCTTATTTATCAAAACAATATTTCAGAGAGATGTTTTTACCAGGCCTTCTGAACGGTGGTGTGGCCACCACAGGTCCGGATTGGGAATTCAGGTTGGACCCTACACTCACGCTTTTAATCCTTCTCTTTCCCCCCCCTCCACGAGGGTGTTCCGGAGACGTTTCATCCCTGTATGCAGTCCTTCATGTGCTTCCTTCTCCCTATCATCTCCTTGCTCCTGCTTCCTCTGCTCACTTTTGTGCTGACCTCCGAGGGTCACAGGGCATGGGGAGGAGAGAGGGGAAGGGGCAGTCCCTTGGTGCAGCCCCTGACCCTCTTCGGCAGCGGGAGGACGCATGGCTGCGCCGCTCCCAGGAGCAGTCGGCTTGCTCTTGCTATCCAAACACCACATTTTTTTATTTTTTTTTTTTTATTGGCCAAAAGATTTCTTTCTGGCTGCCCCTTGGGCTTTGTTACTGCAGACTTGGATTCTATTGAGGTATTTTTCTTATTGTGTGAGTTTTTTCCAGATGAAAGGAAACAGCTTGTCTGCTTATGAGCAGAACAAACAGCAGAGTCGGGAGAGCTGCTGTGCTTTGAAACTCTCTCTGGCTTTGTTCTGCTTCTCAAACTGCTGTTAGGGATACAATACCAGCTCTTGCCTTTTTTTATTATTTTTTTCCCTCTCCTCACTTCCTTGATGCATCCAAAGATTATCTTTTTTTACTATTGTTTATTTTTTGCTTCTTTTTAAATTCATTTCAGAAGGTTCCTCAACTTCTGTGCAATTTATTGTAGAAAAGGTTTTTGCAAAATAATTACCTCATTCAGTCAGCGTAGGCCATGCAGTTCTTCTTTCTCGTGACTGGTGTTTAACTTGTGTTGCAGAATTACTGAACTCGTTTCTAATGACTCAGTTTTGGTTAATCTAATAGCAAGACATTTAATTAATAGAGGGGGTATTTTATTTTTTTTTCTGACCTGCTGCCCAGTTGGATCTCTGGCTGCACATGCTTCATCAAGTTTTACTTTGACAATTCCAGTTTCTTCTTTGAGTTACATTTAAAGTTAACTTTAAACAGTTGCTGGTGGGTGCACAGCAAGAGGGGGAACAGCAGGCTGGTGCCAGGTTGGACTGCACGGGAAGGCAATGGGCAAAAGAAAGTAGGAGAGAATTTCATTTTCCCCATGAAATAGTTGGGGAAACAAGTTGCAGTGGTCTGAAAGGCTTTTGGAAAATATATATGATATAAGGCAGGAGCATTCAGTGCAAGAAGTGTCATTTTAACCCAGCTGAAGTTGGTTGGGCAGAGTGCAGGCAAGAAAAATCAGCTGAGTTTCAGGTTAAGTTTGGATTCTGCATCTTGCTTCTACTTGATACATTAGTCTCTGAGCCTGAATTATTAAAATCACTTGAGGAAGTGTGTTAATTGATGGGGTAGATTGGGAAGAGATGGAGAGAAGGTTGCAATTATTCCATCAAATTATGAAAAATCACAGTCGGGAGAGGTATAAAATGCAGGGCTCTTCTTTGAATAATTGAAAAGCATCAATGGCCAAAAAAAAGTAGTTGGTCGAGATGGTGGCTGATAAACTGGGTGGAAGCTGGAACACATCCCCCAGCCCTGACAAAGAGAAAAGATGTCCTGTGTTAGGCTGGAGCTTTTTTCTCTAATTTGAATGCAGGAACGACACTTTGAGCTCTGCCATCAGGTAATACAGGGATGGAAAAGGAAATCGTTGACTCTTGCCACTGGGGAGCAGTGTTGAGGACAAGAACTCTTCAGATGTTTGCACCAAGCTGCTAATGAAGCTTTTCTGAGCATTGGAATGGCCAGAGGTTGCACATCTAGGAGTAATGGGATGAAAACCACTTCCAAGCTGTCATTCCACATCTTCTGGAAGGTTCCTGGCAAACTCTTCCTGAGCATCTTGGCTCATTTAAAACCTACTAGAGAAAGCACTTCCGCAAACTGGGATCCAGTTCTGACACAGGTGGAGATGCGCGTGAAGGTCCTTGAGATTTCAGAGTCCTTGTGTGTGTGTCTGCAAACCTCCTGGTTGCTGCAGCTCAAGCAATAGCTGGAGGGCTTTTTACCTGTTTGTCCTTAATCTCGGTGTGGCAATATGAAGCACTGTGTTAATTCCTAAAATTGTTCCATCTCAGAGCTGGGGTGAGTCCTTTTGTCCTGTTCACACCTGCTTATTTCAGTCTTCAAGGTATAACTGGGGTTGTTCAGCCTGGAGAGAAGGAGGCTCAGGGGAGACAGTTCCCTGCCAGGAGGTTGGAGCCGGGGGGGATCAGGCTCTGCTCCCAAGGGACAAGCACCAGGACAAGAGGAACTGGCCTCAAGTTGTCCCACGGCAGGTTCAGGTTGGAGCTGAGGAACAATTCCTCCCCCTCCAGGGCTGTCCCAGGCTGCCCAGGGCAGGGGTGGAGTCCCCGTGACCCCTGGAGGTGTTTCAAGCCCCCCATGGAGCTGTGGTGCTGAGGTCCAGGGGTCAGTGGTTCCTGGAAGTGCTGGGGGAACAGTTGGTCTTGAAGGTGTCTTGAAGTTTTTTTCCAACCAAAACAATTCTGTGATTCTATGACTAGTGTTGGTCTTGTGCTGCTAAAAAAAAATAAAATATTTCCCTCATGATAAGGACACGTTTTGTTTCCAATGTATACACTGCAGAAAATCACAGAATCACAGAATGTCTTTGGTTGGAAGTGACCTTCAGGATTGTCCAGTCCACTAAACCATGTCCCTGAGCACAGGTCCACATGACATTTCAATGCCCCCAGGGATGGTGACTCCACCCCTGCCCTGGGCAGACCATCCCAATGGTTGAGAACCCTGCAGTGAAGAAATGTTTCCCAGTACCCAGCCTGAACCTCCCCTGGCACAGCTTGCAGCCATTCCCTCTGCTCCTGTCACCAGGGAGCAAAGGCTGTTCCCTCCTCGCTCCAACCTCCCTTCGGGGAGCTGTCAGAGCCAGAAGGTCTCCCCTCAGCCTGCTCTTCTCCAGGCTGAACAGCCCCAGCTCCCTCAGCCGCTCCTCACAGGACAGGTCCTGCTGTAGAGCTTCCCGACCCTCCAGGAGATGGACACAGACACCCAGCTTGGTGCCACCTGCACACTCCCTGGGGCACACTCCATCCCCTCCCCCAGAGCACCGATAAAGATGCTGG